>VZDJ01000778.1:0-36807 GCA_008694505.1 Cyanoderma ruficeps | reverse complement strand
TATTGGGTAGGGAGGAATCTCAAACGGGAAGATCCTCCCAGAGGAATGGAAACAATTATTTTGAATTTGTTAAATTGGAAAGATGAAAAAACATGTATGCAATATCCCAAGACATTCTGTTTTGCTCATAATAAGGATGGCCTGGACCCAGAGGCCAAATTAGAACAGCACAGGCTACATTCATTAGAGGAACATTACCACTCTTTAATTGCACAATATAAAGAAATGGGACTACCTATTAATCTTCAAAATTCTTTCATAATTCGATTCCAAGCCACACTGGAAAGGGTCCTAAATCATACCCTGGAAATTTTGGAAATGCTAACAGATCAACACTCTCAACTAAGGATCCAGGTTCAGCATAACCGAATTGCCCTGGATCATCTCTTGGAGAAACAAAGGGGTGTTTGTCAGATGCTCAACCACACTAACTGTCACCAAGAAACTAAAGATTATGCTCATGCAATCAATAACCTAGCCAAAGAAATCAGGAGATGGGCTCAGATTCCCTTTTTGCCGGAGCACATTCCAGAGGGAGGGCTAAGCTGGTGGGACAGGGTCTGGTGGGAGCAAGCTATAATAATAGCCATCGGTGCTCTGATCGTCAGGTATATGGTCCTGAAAATTTGCTTGTGGGCTCGGGGGAAAATGCAACCAGGACCAAGACAGTCAAAGGAAAGGGGCTACTTTTCTAGTCCAAAATTATCTTCCTCTAGGGGAGGGAAACCTACGGCAACAAGAATCCTAGATAGAGTCGAGAAAGAGTCAAAATTCAGAGGGGGCAACTGGGACTCTTCCCTAGAGGAAGAGGAAGACTCGGATCACTATGAAATTTGTAAATAGAGCAGATATTAGATATACCTCTGCCCGATCAATATGTCTCTCTTAAGAGAGGGGGGAATTGATATAAATAGATCACCTATATATTGATCGGGGCAGGAAATTAATAACCTTTAGAGATATAGTAGAAACGGTGCAGGGGATGGGGGGAGGTGTGTGTGTTTTTTTTCCTTTTCTCTTTCCATTCACAAGCACAGAGACTCACGGAGAGGGGAGGACGAATGCCAGCTACCCCTCATCCACACAAAGGGAGGATGATGGTGCTAAGAGCCGCTTTCAAAAGAGACAATAGAAGGGCGCCCGGTCTTCGGGAGCGGACATCTACAAGTGAAAGACTGTGGCCGGTGGAGTGAGAAACCGAATCTCCCAGTCCCTGATAAAATCTGTATCATCAGCAACGAAACCCACAACCATACACCTCCCACCGGGTCTCCTGTGTCTCCAAACTTTTATAGTACACAACCAACGTCTGGAAAAACATCCATATTTTTACTCATCCGGTGGTCCCATACAAACTGGGTCTCAGCAAAATTATAAACTCTAAGAAAGGACTCATGTTTATTAAAATTCATTGTATCTGGGGAAAAGCCTAGCCGGGGGGAAGAAAAAGCGTATAAAAAGGGGACTTTACAGAATGACGGGGAAACAGGCTTTCCGAAAACCTGGCATGGGCCGGTCTAGGGTCTGTTTCCACGTTCGAACGGGATTGGGCTTCGCTGTGGCTGTGATCTTCGCAGGTTGTATTATTTGGTCTATTGTTGTTGCTTTTTTTGTTGTCTTTTTCGTGTCTCGAATTCTTTAATTGGGAAAATTAAAAACTGTAATTTTTTTATCCTCGTTTGGTGCACTTCATTTATAACAGTTTTGTACTGAAGATATCTCAAATTAATCTCCCTTCTTTTGAACAGTTTTAGGGAGTGTTAAATTCTTTGCTGAGTTCAGCTGGCACTGGCACTGCATTCAGGTTTCTGAATGGCAAATTGAAGGGTTTTAACATTATTATAATAGACAGTCAAAATGAGATTTCAGGTGAGAATTTGTGGAACTGCCAAGATCTAATACATCAAAGAGAGGTGGCTTATATGCTTCATCTCAAAGTATTACTTCATTTTTTATAATGAACCAATGGTTTCTCAAGAGAAAAGTGTGAGGTTGCTTGGTTCTTTGGGTTTTTTTGAGAGACATTGTTTTGTTTTTAATTATGTTCAGCCATAACTAAGCCCTAAATACCCACTAATTTTAAGGCTACACATGTAACAACAATGACAGTAAAAGAAAATAATTATTCTTACCACAGCGGTATTTTAAACTGGATATTTCAAAATGACAAGACTAAAAAAGATTCACAAAAATCCAACATCTCATAGCCTGGGTTCTAATTAAAATCCCTCCCAACCTCAAGACTGTCATGACAGGAAGTCACTATCCCTGTAGTTTTGGGATGACTGATGAAAGATTTCAGACAAACCACAAGCAGCCACTGGATCAGCTGATGTGACTTTTTTTAGAGCAGCTCAACTACAGCCCTAATGCTCCAGTGAAAAGGTATTTTCACTATGAATTTAAAAACATCAAAAATGTCATTCCAGACATCTTTGCAAGGTGCAGAACACAGTTCCATGCTGAGTTTGACTGCCAATTAACTGGAAAGTTTCATCCACTGTTTTTAGTTACTTTGCTTGTAACAAGCTAAGAGAGGGGAAATAGGTTTTAATTTGACATGTCTGTACTGTTGACCCTCTGACTTGGTCACAAATGACAGCACCACAAACAGATCCTAACTCTTTCTGTGTGTATACCTGAAATGAGGGGAATAATGAGGATCTCTCAAGATGTAAATTTTATTCACCAAGCCAAGAAAAGGTTTCATATGGATTGGGATACTGTGGTATATGATATAAAATAATTCATGCTTGAAAACGAAGGTCTCCAGAAACTGTAAAAATCCTCAAGCAGCTGCAAGGAAGAAGACTGATTTGCAATCAGTCCATAAAACATGGGCAGCAGCAGGGAGAATTCCAAATTTACAACATAAAAGAGTGGCTTCTGTCAGAGATGGGTTATTTACAGGAGTATACCTGACTACCTGGTGATTGGTACCCGATATGCGTCTGAAGATAAGGCAAATGAAGTCATCAAGGGTGTGCACCCCAATGCCAAGTTCTCAGAAACCAAATCAAAATTTCAGCTCTGCTCGGAAAACAGTTTCGAAAACTAGCCTTACAAAAAGAAATTACATGAATGTGTGAATCGAACAAAAGTAGACACAGACCTTGCCTTAGGGAAAATAAACTGTATAAAAACAGACCCCTCAGAAGCTGGATTTATGAACAGGAGAGGACCGGTGCGATAGAGGCTGAATCTGAGTTCACCCAATGCCGATTCCCGGGACTGACGTTGCTCCTTTTGATTGTGGCTGTCCGAGATTACTTTTTGTAGTGAAATAAAATTTGCTTTTTTATTAAATTTGCTACATAGTTTATCTCAATACTTATCATAAGAACAAGTGCTGGAAAAAAGATCTCATCAAATCCTCATTTTCACCCTTAATTTAATTAAGATTCCCTAATTCATTGCTGCTAAAACTCCTGAAAAGAATTGGTGACTTGTTAGAATTGGCCAGAAGGGATGTATCTCTACTTATGTAAATTAGCACTGTCAAAAAAGTCTGCATAGGCCTTATTCCTTAGTGATTCCAGGCAAAACGAGATCAACAACAAAAGAGAACTGGTAAAGTGCTATAACACTCAGAAGAAAGCAGTGAGAGTGTGACTCTGTAACCTTGTAATCCTTTAACTACAAGGTGACTGGAAATTCTGTAATTTTGCTACTTTTCTTACCCTTTTTCTGATAACCAGCATGTAGCTCAGTCTTAGGATTCTGTAAGTCTTTAAAAATAAAGGTGTTGCAGTCCAGGAGGGAGGCCTGAATCTGTAAGTTTGTGCTGTGCCCGTATGCAAATCCCAAATCTGTGCTTCCCTTCTTGGTGACTGCTTTGTGCTGAACTACATGACTTATAGTCAGGCCGGTCGCGTGGCTGGGTAGATATTTAACCCTGCATTTCATTGACCTCTCTTACATTAAATGACTAAAAGGCATCAGAGATATGGGTCTGGCCCGGTGAATATTAGGGAAGATCAGGAAGAAAGCAAATGTCAAATACTGATTAGACAAGAGCAATTGCAACTGCCAAGCATCAATTAAAAGGAATAAAGTGATGTCTTGGTTTGAAAAGACTGGTGTCTGCCAGGGAAAAGTCGGAGCCTCCCTTGGAATGGAGAATGTAAACCCCCTCTCTCCAAATTACTATGATTTTGAAATTAAGGGGCTTTCAGGCAAAGATATGGGAATAGGAATAGCAGTTCTTTACTAGGAATATTAAAAATTAAAATGTAGTACAAAAAAAAAAAAAGGGCAAACAAACAAAACCGAAAACGCTGACAGAGTCAGCATACAGCCTGACACCCTGTTGGTCAGGGTGTTGGTAGCAGTCCAATTAAGTCCTCCTGGAGTGACAGGTGTGGTTCTGTTGGAGCAGAGATGATCCTGTAAAAGGGTGTAGTTTTCCTCTGAAGGTCCAGTGGTGGTGAGATGGAGCAGGTCTTCCTCTGGGAATCCAGTGAAACAGGTTGTCTTGGTGTTCTGAATCTCAGGTTTTATCCAGATAGGAATGCTTGGCTCATGTGCTGGGTGGAGCATCTCCCAATGGGATGATGTCATTTTATCAGTCATGCAGTGAGCCTTAATGGCCCATTAACAGAAGATTGCCCCCTGGAGGGAGGATGGGTCATGGAAGAGATAAAGAACACTGCCCCACCTGGTTTTAACAGCTGGCCCATTAACAGAAAACACCTTCCCCCTCCTCCCTGGAGTCACAAGGAACGGGTCAGAGAAGAGAAAAAACAGTTCCGCAACTGGTTGCAGCAGACAGTAATAGAATACATAGTTTTGGTTACATCTTGCATTGCAACCCAAGACAAGTGATGGTGCAATTGAAACTACAGATGTAAAATCCAGAACTGGGAGAGGGCGCATGTGTATGGTTTTTGGACGGAGGTGGCTGCTTCTTTTTTTAATCTAGTTCAACTATAATGTAGATAGTAATCACTAATATGAAAATCAAAGAATTAATTCCCTGCATTCCTAGATGGAAGGTTTCTAAGAAAAATCCTAGCAGAGTGGGAAGGCAGGTGCAGAATCAGATGGTATTAAGCTTTCCTGAAACAGATCATGAAAGATGTGTGAGTTGCCTCTAGAAGTGCCAGTTGTCAGGAAGATACAGTAAGAGATCTTGGCCACCTGTGAGTAGTGAAGATTTTATGGTACTTGTAACTGTCACAAAACATTTCGAGCACTCTGGAAACGTTCCATGAGGAGTAATTGATTTTGCCTCCCCAATTTTCCACTCTACGTTTCTAATTGAATGCTTATTCTTAAAATAGTGAATATAATCAATCCTCAGGGCAAAACATTTATTTTGTCTCACTCTTGACAAACAAGTGTTTTGTTTGCATTTGCTTCTGTAATTAAAGTCCCGGCTGCCAATAGTTAAATGATCTATAGAAATTAATGATTATTTCCCCTGTAAAAACACTGTACAGAATTCCTGTCATGGAAGAGTAACCCTTGTTCCAAGACAGAGATGGTTCTATTCCTCTGATTCGGGACAAAAAATGCTGTGTACATTTTGGGGAAGGGGTGGGGAGCTGAGGGGGGATTAGAGGGAGAACAGCTGACAGGAGGGATTTTTGTACATGTGCACTTACAGAATGGACATGCTGGATGTTGAATGTAAATTCAAGCTTGATAAAATCTCCTTTAAGGCTGCTAATGGTGTTTCTGAGAACTATCATGCCCCTATTGCAAATAGGAAGAGGCAGGACCAGCTAGCCTACGAATGGAAGCAGCATCACCCTTCAATGTGAATTTATCTGATACAGGACTTTGAGCAAAACACCTGTGATTTTCTGTCAGGTTTGGGGATGCTGGTGTGTCCCTTTCATGGGTCAACTATTCTGGTACCCCTAGGAGAAGCTATAACTGGGTTGGTGTATTCTTTGTGCTATATTATTCTATGCTTTTGTGTGCTTATAAGTGTTCCTCAGATTGTTCTTTTAAGTGTCGTCTCTTTCCCCCCAGCTCTCTGTAGTCTTTCCTTCTCAAGCCATGATGATGTTCTTCAGGCTCTCAGTGAGTGTCAACCACTCTCAGCCTAAGTAAAAGGTTTTGTGTTCATGGGTATTTTACAACACAGTGTCAAATCACCCATCTAGAAAATAGTTTGCTGGTGAATGATTCTGTTGGAGTGTTCTGAGAAATAATTTTCTTTTATGAGTAATGCTAGAAGGTGTGCAAATTCAGAATATACACTGTTTACTGCAAATAATTTGAGAAAGACACTTCTACCAGATTGTGCATCTTCTCTACTTAATAGGAAGGACTCTGGCACATTGAATTATTTATTTATAAAAGTAGAAATACTGAAAAGGGCACCTAACCATATGTTTTAGGTGCTTTTGGCATCACTAGGAATGCATCACAAATAACACCCTAAATTTACAGCAGTATAAAATACTCAACATATAAAATACGTCAAGAAAGAA
Source organism: Cyanoderma ruficeps (assembly GCA_008694505.1). Classification (NCBI taxonomy): domain Eukaryota; kingdom Metazoa; phylum Chordata; class Aves; order Passeriformes; family Timaliidae; genus Cyanoderma; species Cyanoderma ruficeps. Next base: position 30,364 of record VZDJ01000778.1, on the reverse strand, counting down.
ACACAATTCTAATTACTCTAAATAATTTACCAATTATGCACACTTGGAATTCATCCTGGTTTTAAAATAGGGGAAAGGGAAGGAGCCTTGCAACTTCTCCTTGTGTGGAATGTGTAAGCAGGATGCTGTGAGTTACAGTGAGACTTGAATACAGTATCAGTTCAAATTCAAAGCTTCAAAACCAAACTCTGCACACAGGATTCACATGCAAACCTTATTATTTGGCTGCCAGTACCAGAAAATTGCAATGTGTAGAAGTGTGGATTCAGACTTCTACCAGGCATTCAGAGGAAAGCCAAGACATTGGAAAGACTCTGGAGAAGGCAATTCCTATTTGCTAAAAAGCCTAGTTTTAATATCTTACTTAGTTTAGCTTGCAGAGTGAAGTCCTGTCCATGACTTGAACTCTCTTGAGTCAGGGAAACATGAGAGTAACAAGGAAAGAATAGAACTTGTGCATTAAAATCCAAGAATAGTGTTTTGCAATCTTACTAAGAAGTCCTTTTGTGGTTGTAGAGCTTCTGTCAGGAAGCAATCTTCAGATGTTTGCAGCTTTAGGAGATGGACTCCCACTTTCTCTCATGGGCGTGGAAGTTGTCAGGACTGAAGGGTCTCATTGGCCTTGGCCTCTAAGGGGCCATATCTTAGCTGCCCAATACACTCGGGCATTGGGCTTTCCTTGCTGGGGAAAAGAGCTGCACTGAATGGCCAGACACCTGTGGCTGAAACTGGGATTCTGTCTCCTAGATCTGTGAAAGAACGAGGATTTCTCCCAGAAGAAAGCTGCCAGGAGCTATGGCTCTGGCTGACCTTGGACTCCTGGGGGCCACCTGAACAGCCCAAAAGACACTGGGTTGCCCAGTTGGGTGTAGTTGTGGGAGGTAATGGTTAGGGTGGTGGTTAGGGTAGCAGTTAACAGTAAGTGATTAGGGTAGATCTAAGGTCTGTGGTTAGGGTAGTGGTCAGGGGTAATGGTTAGCTATAGAAATTCCCTTTCGGGGGCTGCTTTTACCGGCTAGCTCGCCCCGGGATTCTATAGGTCAGAGGTTTGTTGGTCTTGGATCTCAGGATGAAGCGTGGAGTGCGGCTTGTGAGAAAAGGAGCGGCTCTCGCTGGGTTCGGATGTTTTATTTCTCCAGGAAACCTCTCCAGGGCAGATGGAAGGCAGAGAGGGTCCTAGATCCCAGGTCCAAGAGAGAGAAAATTCCTCTGCCCAGGGGCATCTCCGGGACAGGAAAGGGCCAGGACCAATTGCCAGTAAGGTGTATTATAAAGACAATAGATGTAGGTGGCCTCTAATTACCTGGACAAATCAGGGGCTTCATCCCCAGAATCTTCTAACTCTAGCAGGGTGATGGACAGGAAAGGTTGAGGGCCACAAGAAATTCAAGGTTCCCACCACCAGGGGGTTTTGGGGGGGGGGAAATTGGGACAAACCATTACAAACATACAGAACATTTGGAAAAACCCGAAACATGCACCGCAACAGTTAGCAGTAGTGGTATGGGTAGTTAAAAATGGTAACTCGAGGCCGGCCACTGGGATTCTGGAGCCGAAGCTACAGAGGGTTCGAAGCCAATTACACTCCCAAGGAGAAGGAGATCTTGGCTGCCTATGAAGGAGTTCAAGCCGCCTCAGAGGTGATTGGAACTGAAGCACAACTCCTCCTGGCACCCTGACTACCGGTGCTGGGGTGGATGTTTAAAGGAAAGGTTCCCTTTACCCACCACGCCACTGATGCCACATGGAGCAAATGGATCGCCCTCATCACCCAGTGCACCTGTATTGGAAACCCGAATCGCCCTGGGATTCTGGAAGTGATTACCAACTGGCCGGAAGCTGAAAATTTCAGTCTCACTGACGAAGAGGAACAAGAGCAAGTAACCGGGCTGAAGAAGCTCCACTGTATAACCAACTGCCAGCAGAAGAAACATGCTACGCTCTTTTCACTGACGGTTCCTGTCACATTGTAGGGATGAACCGGAAGTGGAAAGCAGCCGTGTGGAGCCCCACAAGACAGGTTGCACAAGCCACTGAAGGAGAAGGTGGGTCAAGCCAGTTTGCCGAACTCAAAGCTGTTCAATTGGCCCTGGACATTGCTGAAAGAGAGAAGTGGCCAAAGCTCTACCTCTACACTGATTCGTGGATGGTAGCTAATGCCCTGTGGGGCTGGCTAGAAAGGTGGAGAAAGGCCAACTGGCAGCGTAGGGGAAAACCAATCTGGGCTGCTGATGAGTGGAAGGACATCGCTACCAGAGTAGGGAGACTACCCGTGAAAGTCCGTCATGTGGATGCCCATGTTCCCAAGAGTCGGGCTAATGAAGAGCACCGGAACAACGAGCAAGTAGATCAAGCCGCGAGGATAGAGGTGTCCAAGATAGACTTGGATTGGCAGCACAAGGGAGAGTTGTTCCTAGCTCGGTGGGCTCATGATGCCTCAGGTCATCAGGGCAGAGATGCCACCTATAAGTGGGCCCGAGACCGAGGGGTGGACCTAACCATGGACAGTATTTCTCAGGTCATCCACGACTGTGAGACATGTGCTGCCATCAAGCAGGCCAAGCGGGTGAAGCCCCTCTGGTACGGTGGACGGTGGTCCAAATATAAGTATGGGGAGGCCTGGCAGATTGACTACATCACCCTGCCCCAAACCCGCCAAGGCAAGCGCTATGTGCTGACCATGGTGGAAGCCACCACCGGGTGGCTGGAGACCTACCCTGTGCCTCATGCCACTGCCCGGAACACCATCCTGGGCCTTGAAAAACAAGTCCTGTGGAGACATGGCACCCCTGAGAGAATCGAGTCGGACAACGGGACCCATTTCAGGAACAGCCTTATAAACACCTGGGCTAAAGAACACGGCGTTGAATGGATCTATCACATCCCTTATCATGCACCAGCTGCCGGGAAAGTTGAACGGTGCAATGGACTACTTAAGACCACCCTGAAGGCACTTGGCGGAGGGACTTTCAAGAACTGGGAAGTGAACTTAGCAAAGGCCACCTGGATGGTCAACACGTGAGGCTCCATCAATCAAGCTGGTCCTGCCCAGTCTGCCCCCTTGCACACAGTGGACTGAGATAAGGTCCCTGTGGTACACATGAGAGGTATTTTAGGAAAGGCTGTCTGGATTAACCCCACCTCAGGCAAAGGTGAACCCACCCGTGGGATTGTTTTTGCTCAAGGACCTGGTTACACTTGGTGGGTAATGCAGAAGGATGGAAGAACCAGTTGTGTACCACAGGAAAACCTAATCCTAAGTAAGAACTGAGTGTAAGGCTTCATGCTGTATAGTAGAGTTTATTGATTTAAGTATGATGCAGATGATAATAGAATAAGGGGTGGATAATGTCCTGGGTTATAGAGTCTATTCAATTTCATCTGCTGAAAAACAGTTGGGGGTGGGTGCCTTTTGATAATGGCCCAACGGTTAATACCAAGTAGCGCATTGTTCTTATCTTTCTCCATGATGGGCCATTACGACTCCCCAAGCTGTTTCCCCTTCCCAACACATACCCACATTCCATCATGCCTATTGTGAGATGCTCCATCCAGTGGGAGGAGCCAGCCATTCCTACCTGGATAAAGCTGGAACTCGGGACCAGGACGCCCCTTTTCTTGCTTCATCCGATTACCGGAGGAAGGCTGGACCCTTCTCACCACCTCAGGACCCTTTTTGCTACTGGATCATCTCTGCCTCAGCGGAGCCACATCTGCCATTCCAGGGGGACTCACTTTTGGACTGCTTCCAACACCCTGACTAACAGGGCATCAGGTTGTAGCTTTGACCTTGTCAGGGCTTTCCAAAATTGTTGTTTGTTTGTTTGCTGGTTTGGTGGGGTGGTTTTTGTTTTTTTCTACCACATTTCTATTCTTATATTCTTAGTAAAGAGCTGTTATTCCTATTCCCAAATCTTTGCCTGAGAGCCGTTAATTGCAAAATTAGAATTTGGCGGGGGGTGAGGGGTTTACATTCTCTATTCTAAGGGGAACCCTAGTTTCCCTGGCAGATACCTGTCTTTCTAAACCAAGACAGATATCTAAGTTGAAATAGAGAATTCTGAGACTGAAGTGTCAAAATACACAAGTCTAAACAGTCTAAATATATGTTTTGTTTAAGTGTTAATATAAGTTAAACATGCCAGTAGACCTCTAAGTATAAACAGGTATTCTAAATTATAAGTGCACATAGTCTAAATAGATGAGTATATATAAATTATATATGTATTTATAAATTTGTATATATTTTATATGTAGTATATTCTAATATATTTTTATATCTAATTTATATTACATTCATTTATATGATTATGTTTATATTAAAAAATTACAGGAATATATAAAAGTGTTTTGGGGAAAAGTTTTGGTTTCTGGCTGCATAAGTCCAGGTAGATTTGTCTTTCCTAGAAGCCCAAAACTGTGAAGGTTCTTTCAAATACTACCTGGGATTTATGCAGCCAGAAACCAAAAGTTCCCACACTGTCATGGAGAAAAACAAAAGCAAAAATCACTTGTATAAAGTTCAAAAACATAGTTTTTCTTCCACAAAACTCAGCTGAACTGACTGAGATAACACACAGGTGGTTCACTGGATTCTTGGTTTATTATTAAGTCCTGTCAGATATTTTTGATTAGGTTAAATTGCAGTGAATCTGTACCAAAAAACTGAAGCCATGAAGCCTAATAAGCTGTGCTGCAAAACATGGTGGATTTTGTGTGTCCCTGCCTGTACCTGTTCAGGTGGTTATCTACTGTGGTGTCAGTGCTTCCTGTCAGAGTGGGGAGGTGGCAGACCCAAAGAGATGGAGTTGAACACCATAGAGGCATTTCAAAGCAGATGGACAGCACCAAGGCAGAGCTGCTTAGGAATTGCAGGTAGAAACTGAAGCCTTCAGAGCTAAAGATGTCTGACCACAGCGATCTTCTTTTCTTTTCCTATGACAGCAGGTGTCCTCAATCATTCCTGTTCTTTGCAGTGAGTAAAAAATCATCCTGGAGATTTGCTTCTGGGAACAGTGATCCACTTCCTAATGGGAGTCAATTGAGTGTCTGTGAGAAATGAGGATGCTGCAGATGGAGTGATGGGAATGGGGAGTCCAGTGAATACTGTCAGGTGAGTCTCCTGATGTGCCTTTTCTAACACTACGCTGGCACTGAGTGGCCTCATTTTGATGTGAACTGTCTTGAAATGTGTGCTGGAAATACAATAAAATGCATCTGAGAAGCTTTGTGCTCTTCTTTTCATGTAGGTTTTTATGCACTTGGAAACAGATTTTGGGATCTAGCAGTGAATTCAGTGATTTGTCCCAGCCAGAGACCATTTTCTTGACTTAAAAGTAACTTTTAAACCCCAGAACTGTAGGGCTTGTAGTATTTTGCAATAGCAGAGTGAGACTCAGTGCAGTACCTCATTCAGAAACATAGCTGCCACAAGGGCTGGGTCAGCTATGACCGTCCTTGCTGTCATGTGTTTTCTTCTCTTGGAGGAAGTTTTACTGTGTAAAGTACCATGAGGTTGTGAATTGCAATCCAGAGCATATTCAGATTCCTGGTGCTTGAGGCTACGGTGTCTGGTGTGCAGAACACACTCCAATGTGTTTGGATGTACATTTCCAGAGTTACTCAGACTGAGAAAAGGCCAAGAGGGTGGTGGGAAGGGCTTACTCCCAGGCCTGGACACCCTCAAGGCGAGGGATGATTTTTAGATACTTCTTGTCTTGTGCTTCTCAGCTCCGGGCTAACTTAGTGTTCACTGAATTGAATGTGTACTTAGGGTGCCTGAAGGATCATTGCAAGCATAGCACTGGAAAAGTCAGGAATAATCAAAAGATGAGAGCAGCAAGCGGGAGGAAGCAAGAAAGACTATTTTTTGATTTGACCTTGGGTTCCAGTTCCTCATGGTGGGTCCATGGTGCCCAAAGTACAAAGGCAATAAATCCTGGAGTACTTGTTTGTTCACATCTCGAGCTTGGAAGAGACACATTGAACATGAAATTCCAGGGAAGCTGCACTTGCCGTAGTGGCTGGAGTGAGAAGTAGTGGAAACTATTTGCTGTCTGCTTGTTCTCCACCTTCAACTCAGTTTTCTGGGGCCTCAGGTAATCACACATCACCTTTTATTTTTCCAAAGTCTTTGCTAAAGTGTTTCTATGTCACTGGGGTGTCGGAGACAGGGACGTGACATGAACACACTGAGTTCATGCAGGAATAACCCATGTTTATTGTCCAGCAGCTCCTTCTAGAGAGCTTTCAAATTTCCCACACTTACAGACATGTTTGGTCAAGGGTGTCAGCTCTGCCTAGCTCACTGGCCAATGATATGGGTACATTCATGCTGCAAAGGGGTTGGCTGAGGTCCTCTGACTGGATTTGAATCCGACCTATGGTTACCGTTTCCAGGAACTTGTTTACTTTGAGCTGGGCTGGTCAAGCTGACATCTCTTAAGCCAAACCATCTGTGTAGCTATAGACCAGCTATATCTGTCACATTTCCAAATTTGGCAGTGAGATTTTACATAGCTGGAATTTATTTCTGTTTCAGGAATGGTGTCTCATTGTACAGTCTGTGACACAGTTCCCATACAAGGATGATAACAGTGGAAGAAGGCAATTGAAGCCAAGAGCCTGGACTAGAATGGCCCAGGCCCCTGCCAAGAACAGGTTACAAAACAGCAAAAAAAGCCAACAAAAACAAAACATCTCAACAGATCGGGAGTAGCTCAGAAGATACATGACATTTAATGACCATTAATGATCATTAGCTCCAAACATCACACCTGGCATGGTCGGAGACACCTGGCTCAGAAAAGAATGATAAGAAAACCAAGGAATGAGCACCAAATTAGCATCGGTGGTGAAGAAATCCATAACCAATAGGAAACCAAATACTAAGAACTGTGTAACTTAGGAGCAATGAATATTGAACAAATGAATTTTTATGGGTTTTGACGGTATAAACTTTATTAAAAGACTGGTAAAATTCATGTGTCATGGAATGATTTTCTCTACATACCTGGGCAATGTATGGATAAAATTATTTCTGTTGCACAACTTGGCCAGAACAACATCCCAGCCAGAATAAAAGAATGGCTTGATTCACTAACGCTAAAAATGTTGTTGGAGAGATTGGGTTGTTTTTTTTCCCCCCCGCAGTTTCAGTGACACTGGGACTTCCATAAACTAATGGTATTAATTGATACTTCTGTTTCAGAAATATTCAGCCCCTCACCAGCAATATCTCTCCCAGCCCAGTGTTTTCTGGCTCAGATGCAGGTTGGAGAAAGATTGGACAAGAAATACCAGCATAAAAAGCTCTGCTGTTATTTTGTNGTTTGTTTTGGGGGTTTTTATGTTATTTTATATATATTCCATTTTACTTTAATTTTTATTCTTATTCTTCTTTTTTTTTCTTTTTTTTTATTCTGAAGGAAGTGGGGAGAGCCCAGGAAAGAGGGATGGCTGGGGGAAAGTGTTTTTAAGGTTTGTTTTCCTTCTCATTCTCCTGCTCTGATTTGGTTGATAATAAATCCAGTTCCTGTCTCCAGGGTGAGTACGTTTTGCCCGTGATGGTGATCAAGGAGGGATCTCTCCTGGTCCGTATCTCGAGTCCTGGACCTTTTCTTGTATTTTCTCCCTCAGTTGCCAGGCAGACTGCCAGCAACAATTGCCCCAAGCTGTACTCAACTTCCCAGTCCCGTCCAGTCCAGTCCCAGACATCTCCCCTCTCTCCCAGTGCATTCCAGTCCATTTCCAGTCCCTCCCAGACATCCCCTCTCTCTCCAAGTGCCCTCCAGCCCATTCCCATTTCCTCTCAATGCTCCCCTACCCTCTCCCCTCTCTCTCACTGTTCCTCAGCTCATCCCAGTCTCCCTGCTCTCTCCCTGTGCCCCCCAGCATATCCATCTCACTGGTGGATGGCCAGCCACCTGCTCTGCTCCATGCTGGATTTCTCCCCTGTGTGGGTGCAGCAGAGGTGGTTCCAGGGCAGGCAGGAGCTCTAGGGGCAGGTGGTGGCCACTGACATGGTGCCCTGTGGAGGCTGGACCCCCACTGACATGGTGATGCTGGAAACCACCCTTGGTGTGGGGTCACCTACACTTGTTGGGTGGAGCATGTCAGCCTGGAGCACCCCCTGAGCCAGCATTGACCCACACAGCACCAGGGGTGGGAACAGAACTGGGAGGATGGAGTGGGGTTTTGGGGGTCCTGGGGTTAACTGGGGGACCCTGATTGAGAACCCCTTTCATGCTATTCCACCTCCCCTTATCCCTCTACTCCCACCCCGTTCCTGTCATTCCCCCCAAACCTCCACTCTTTTCCAGCTCAGTTTCAGGGTGATCCAGCCCTTTCCCATCACAACCCTTTCAGGCCCTCCTCACCCAAAAGCTACTTGCATGCAGCTGGAGGGATGGAAAAGAGGCAGGAGGAAGAGGAGGGATAGAGCAGAAGAAGGAGAAGCGGGAGTAGGAAGAGAATCAGGAACATGGGCCACTGTATGCATCTACCATTCTCTGTATCTGCAGCCCCTTGGCCTTGGGAGCATCATCCCCACCCACATTCCACAGATGACCAGGCAGGGGAGGTTCACCCCAAATATTCTGGGTGACTTTTTTTGAAGGGGGGACAAATATTTAGAGCTCACACAAAATATATTTGGGGCTTCCTCTTTCTTTTTTCTGTAGGGGAAGGGTGACGTGATGTTTGGATCATGCAGGACTCCAAAGCTGAGCTGCAAATGCACCTTGAGGGAACACTGTGTGGCCCCCAGGAGGTGTTTGGGGGGTTCCAGTTATGGCTGTTGGCAGAGCCATGGCATGGAGGAGGGGGATGCAGGTCCCATCTATGGTAGGGGTTGGGCTTCCTCAGTTGGGCCCGCCAAGCTCTGCCTGAAGCCATGTGGAGATTGTGCAAGGCTGGCAGGGGAGGGGGAACACTAATTTTGGGGACCTCTGAGGAGGGCTGTGAGAGAGAGGAACCTCGGGACCCCTGAAATGGGGAGAATGGAGAGAGGCAATAGCAGAGCAGGAGAACCTCTGGCAGCTTGGAAGGGGGACCACCAGGACCCTGAAAAAGGGACCCCCAGAGGGACAACCTCTGGGAGCCCCAGCAGCCTAGAGAGAGAGAAGGGGAGAAGAGATCCCTGGGACCCCCAAAACTCTTGACTTTCCTAAGTGGGACCCCAGTGAAGATCCCCAGAACCCCAATGTGGGAACCTGGGCAGTGAGGGCCCCTGGGATTCCTGACCCCCAGTAGCCTGGGGTTGGCGGGGCACTGGAGATGGGGGACCGCCAATATACATGGGGGGTCCAAAGCAACCTCCAGCAACCCTGACAGGGGGAACTCCAGAACCCCCAAGTGAAGAGACCATAGTATGGGAGAATTGATGGAAGGCAGAGCAGGAAGCACCATTGAGCTTGTGGAGCAGGATGTTCTAGCCTTACTGGGATACAGGCGGTGGGATAAGTGACCCCAGATAGGAGAAGAACTGGGAAAATATAGCATAATGCAGATGTGGGAATACACAAGACAGAGAGTAAGACAGACTTAATTAGTGCAGCTGGTTTGATAACCAGGATGCCATGGCGGGAACAAACAGAGCTCTGAGATTACAGAAAATGGGATTAAACCTGTTTACAGGAAGAGGAGAGATTCAATCAATTCCCCACGAGAAAGATGTTGCATGACCTTTTAACCTAATTATTACAGTGGAAATTATTAACCTTCCTGAAATGGTATATAAGCTTTTGGAAAACTTGAGTAGAATCAAATTCTGATCACCAAGTCAGACTTCCCGTCTCTCCTCAATTGTCAATAAGCAGATATCAAGGTTTTTGAAACTATGTAGTTTTGTGAAGCTGCCAAATAACACAAACAATAGGCTAATTCTGTAACTAGAGGGAAATTTTTGCTTAAGGATGTGACTTCTTAGAGCTGTAACTGCTTAGACCTGCAACAGTATATACGACTGAACTGAAAAAAATAAACGACTTCTACCCCTATTTTGCTTGGACTTCAATAACTTCAACTCAGACTCTGACGTCTTTTTGCTCAGGCCTTCGATTTCTTTTTGCTTGGGCTTCTTGCTTCTTCTTTCTTACACCCCTCCTTTGAAGTCCCAACTCTCAGTCACACAGCACCACAGCAGGGAATACCTGGTAGAGTTTTTTTCTCTCCTGGGAGAGTTTAGTGGTCTGGAGGTTTTTATAGACACCTGACATGCAGTGACTTCTAGATATGGAGTTGGGCAGGAGGAACCCCCAACCCAACATATTTATGCCTTGTTTTCCCCCCAAAACAGGATTTGTCATTCCCAAACCTTGTCCAGATGGAGGAGGAGGCTATGATGAAGATGAAGATGCCCTGGGATAGGCAGGCAGGTGAGGAGGAAATTGCTACTGTTTTCTCCCTCTCTTCTCCTCCCAGCTCATCAGGCCTTGCCCAGGGAACAAAGTCTTTTGAAAAGAAATTTCAATTCCCTTTCTCCTGGGCAAAGGTAAAAAAAATCCCTGACTAAAATTACATAAAAATTGTAAAAGTTGTATCATTTCCAGCACCAGGAGTCCCAGTTCCCCTAAGCAGGACCTGAGAGAGAAGAGATGCTCAAAAACCACAAAGTAGGGAATACAGGGAGAAAAGACCTCTGGGTTTCCTGGGACCCCAGACACCCCAGGGAGAGCAGGGATGCTGGAGAGGGGAACACCCAGCAGGCCAGACAAGGCAAACCAAAAACCCGAAGTGGAGAAAATAAAGAGGGGAATTCCTGGGAGGGCAATTTTGAGCCCACATGATCATTAATCCTGGCAGGAACCTACTTCTCTCTCCCAGCTTCCACAGGTCCTTCCAGGACCCTGCTCCAGCACTGGCTTGACATGGTTTCATGGCTTCCTTTAGGGATGGCTCTGTTCCAGGATGGCACCCTGTAGAGGATGGAGGTGGATTTTGTGCTCCCTTGTGGTATGCAGGTGGACAATATTGCTTCAGCCAGGGTGCCGTCCCGCCCCCCGCCCCAGCCCAAGTGCAGTTGTGTCATCAGGGCAGGGGAAATTTGGGAGGACCCCCCCCAGAGCCCCAGCCCTGCTCCTCATCCTGGCTGGACACACAGCTGCTGGGAAATCAGTGTGTCCTGATGCTCCTGCTGCNCCCCCCCCCGTGGACAAGATTTTAGGCTCTTTGAATTTATTTTGGGGTGAAGTTGGATCAGTTCAGGAAGGGCAAAGGGACAATTTATTGGGCTTTTTGGGGTGCCCCTGTGTTCTTCTCACGACAAATCTCCCCTTTTCTTTGGCACTGCCTGCTTGCCCACTGCCTGCTTGCCCACTGCCATAGGCATCTGCTCCAGGGACAATGCCAACCAGCAGCATTTTCAGAGCCATGGGAGCACCCCTGCACCGGGCTGGTGTGGAGTTCTGTTCTTCACCTTGGCCTTGTTTATTTTGGCAGCTTCCAGATTGCGGGGGTGGGGACAGGGGAGGTAGAAGGAACAGGGGAGGGGCTTTCCATAAACCTGGGACCACAGATATTGGGGGTACCTCCCCCTCCACAGGGGATTTTGGGGGACACAGGAGGGACTGGTAGGGGTGGGGCTGAGAGTGCCAATGGAAAGTGGAGAATTGTGTGTGTGTGGGGGGAACAAAGAGACACCCCCAAAAGCCCCTATCTCAGTTTGAAAGACAGGTGTCTGCCAAGGAAGACAGGAGCCCCTTCCTTTGGAATGGAGAACATGGCCCCCTTCCCTCTGAATTATTATAACTTTGAAATTAAGGGACTTTTAGGCAAAGATATTGGAAAAGGAATAATAGTTCTTTACTAGTATGTGTATGTATAACAAGACAAACAAACAACAATACCGGCAGCAACAAACAGAACCAGACACCCAGTCCCAGCCTTCGCTGGGCTGTCAGGCACCTTTCCCTTTGCTGCAGTTGTAGTCATGCCCAGGGGTGCTGGTGGCTCCCGGCCAGGCAGGGCAGGTGCGATCATTCCCCCACAGCTGCAGGGAGCGCTGTGGCGTGAGCTCAGCTGCCTCTCTCCAGGTGGATGATAGCAGGGGCAGCTGGAGGGAGTGGTGGAAAATAGTCTTCCCTCACAAACCCACAGGGGCAACCGGTCTTAGTGCCCCTCCAGATGGCAAAATGAGCTATAGCACAAACCTTGGAAGCAGCAAGCTGGAACAGCAGAGGTGAGCAGATCCCAGCGTAGCAAATGAAATGTATCAGAAACTCTGCAGCTGTAGCAGGATCCACAAGGGGGTGTTGGGGCAGGCGTGGGGTGTTGGAATAAGGGGTAGCGAAAAACCTGGAGCAGTGGAAGAAAGACTGCAGGGTTGAGCAGGAAATCACTCCCCTGGTGATGGTTGGTCCCTGGGTTTGGGCTGTGCAAAAGGGGGCAGCCCCCAGCAGGGAACAAGGTGCTCCTCAATCCTCCTTAGCAGCACACACTGGCTCTGGGCTCCCCAGGAACAGAGAAGCAGAGAAGTAAGCCAGAAAGCCCAGTCACAGTGCCAAAGGAAAAGAAACAAAAAGAAACAGGAAAAAACCACAAAACTACCGTATCATTGGTTAGAGACACCTTGAATGTGAGGCCAGCCAAATCACCCACCCAGAAGGAAGGAGCTGGCCCTCACCCCCAGTTCTTGCAAGAAATACTGGTCTGGTTCTCACCCATTGTGATACTCCTAGAGGTGGGGAGGTAGAGTAGAGGGGCAGCGACCACCCCAGACATAAAACAGAAAGCACCCCAAAAATGGTATGGGATAAAAAACCATCCCCAAGACAGCCCCTAAAACTGTCCCTTTGACTTTCCTGAACTGGACCAGCTTCACACCCTAAAATGGCTTCAAAGTATCCCAAATCTTGTCCACAGGTGGGGACATTAGGGACATTAGGACACACCCTTGTCCCAGCAGCTGTGTGCACAGCCAGGACAAGGAGCAGGCCTGGGGCTCCAGAAGAGTCCTCCCAGATTTCCCCTGCCCTGATGATACAGCCAGATACGGGCTGGGGGGGGCTGGCTCTGTGTGATAAATATATTACAGTGTTGGCTTTTGCAATTGTTGGAGTGAATACTGTGTGTTTTATAATGTTGACTTTTGTAAGAGAAGTTTTACTAAAATTTACAGGTCTTTTAACGTGAATGTTGTGTTGTGATACCAGTGTTGGTGAAGAATTGTTGTAATGCTAACATTTTATCAGTTAGGGAATCAAAACCTGTTGAATCTATTGAAAACTAACAAATGACCATGACTAGGACTACTGCACATCCTCCATAAAGGCAGAGGAGGAACTATGTTAAAATGTTTGAATATATGTGACCATTTATGAATATGTAGTTGGCTGATGCAATACCCAAGGTATATAAGGGGTGTTGCAGTGTTGACTGGTGTGCCTCTGGCTGCAGCTAAGCACCCAACGCTGTTCCTTTTGCTTTATTGACTTTGTCCCCTACTGTCCCTTATTAATTTTTCTTTAAATTTTAACTGAGTAGTGGGCTTTGTTTCTCACAGTCGGGTTTTATTGTCCAACTGCATGCCATGAGTGAGCGCAAAATCTACCTGCATCCTCTGCAGCATGCCATCCTGGAGCAGAGCCATTTCCAAAGGAGCTGTGAGCCCGTGCCAAACTGGTGCTGGAGCAGGATCTTGGCAGGACCTGTGGAAGCTGGGAGAGAGGTGCCCACCTGGAGCAGGATCCTGCCAGGATTAATGCTCATGCAGATTCCCACCAGGGTCTCCGTGCTCCCAAAAGCACCCTCAGTGTAACAGTAGCCCCTCAGTTCCACTAGGTTCTGTGGCGTCTCAGTGGAGCCAGGCTTCCAAGAGGTTCTGTAGCGTCTCCAGCGTTCCCTGAGGTTCCGTGGTGTCATAGTAGAGCCAGGCTTCCGTGAACTTCCACAGTGTCACAAGGGTCTCCTGGGTGCCACAGGGTCACAATGAACTGTAGGTTCCCTGAAGCTCCACTTTGTGACAATGGCCCCTGACTTTCACGAGCTCCAGCTGTGTCCAAGTGCGCCCTCAGCCACAGGAGGCCAGCAGGTGTTCATTCCCCCACGCTCCAGTTCCCTGTGTCAGGGGAGGCTGAGCCCCTCTGTGAAGCTTTCCTCTCTGGGAAACAAGGCAGGGCTGTGCTACACCCCAGCTCCCTAAAAGCCCTGGCTTTGGCAGCTTCAAGGTCCAAAGCCCAGTGCCAGACAGGTTGCCCCTCACACTTCTGTATAGAGCTGATCCAGAAATGTCCCATTGGGGATGCCCCTTTCCTACAGTCACTGCCATCCTAAGAGCAGATCTGGGGGGGAAGAAAGTTAGGGTGGCGCAAGCTTCACACTAAACTCCCACTCTCCAATAGATGGCAGAATCTGGAAGTCTCTCCTCGAGGCCATCTCCACTCTTGCACTGCTTAATAGCACAAAGGTGTGCTTCATCTCAGCTGGGAACCTAAGCCCTGGCATACTCATGCCATAAAGCCCAGTCCCACTCAATCACCTAAAGGCAAGTCCTGCGCTACCATCATGCCCTGCCCACCCACCCCGCAATCCTCCTCTCTGAGCAGTTCCAGAAGGCTGCTCATCTCAACAGTTGCAAGATCCTTTGCATGGGCCCCCAGACCCCACAACCCAATGTCAACCCTGTCCTGCCCTGGGCCTGGCCCCCCCAACCTGCCTCTCTCCTTCTTGCTGCCTTTGGATTTGCCACTCACCTGCCACCAATGGTATTCGCTCTAGCAACAGCAGTGGCCAGAGGTACCTCCAGAGCCTCAGGAACCCCCCATACTGGGCTGGCATGGGGTATCCTCTTCACCATGGCCTTCTGTCTCTTGGCCACTCCCAGCCTTGTGGGGATAGGTCAGAGTCAGGGGTCAGGGTTAGGGTTAGGAGTCAGGCTTAGGGTAAGCTTTAGTGTTAGGGATGTTGTAGTTAGGGTTCGGGGGATTCAGCCAGATGATCAACGATCATTAGTTTCATTAGGTACCAGTACAGTCTTTCACAGATCCCAAAAAGCTTAAAACATCCAGCAGCTGCTTCTTTGCGGCAAATCCCACAGCGAAAAGCCAATCTTGACCTTCACCTTTCCCTTGCAGTCTATAAACTCTGCCAGACATACAGGTGACTCTCACTTTCCTTCTCAGCTACATGGAAAAGCACATCCTCTCCATGTCACAGAGTCCTTAGTGAAAACAAACAGCAGTTTCACTTCAAGCAGCTCAGTGTGCCAGGACAGAAATCTGCCCCCTTGCCTTTTCCTTGCAGCCTTGCCTCTTCAGAGCACACGCTGAAGCTATGGACTTTGCTTCTCAACTGAATGTAGTGTTATATTGCAGGAGTCTCCTACATCCATCTCCTTCTCACACAAACTGCTTCTGTTGAAACATGCCAATGCTATGCGCTTTCCTGCTCAGCTGTTTGCACCATCGCATTCTGTGTCCCACTTGCAGTCTGAATTTAAACCAAGATGTTTCTGGGCACATCTTGCACACATAGATGTGCCAGGAGGAAAAAGTTGCTTGGACCTTGCCACTTATGTTCAAAAATGTCCATTCACTCTGCAATCAAGTGACAGCTTTCTTTTCTTTACAATCTGTAAACTTCACACATGCGTGCACATACACACACACACACTGGAGCTATGCACTTCCTTTCTTTCTCAGCTGCACTTACCTGTCCCCCACCTTGACTTCTCTACCTCTTTTTTCTTGGCCTTGCTGTGTATGGACTTTTCCTTTTAAGACATCCATTGTGTTGCCTACCCCTCTCTTACATTGTCTTACTTTTCCTTCCAAACCTTGCATTTCCTTGTCATTCCTGACCATTACTTTCCTTTGTCTTCCTGACCCAGCCATGTCCTTCCCTTACCCTTCCTCCTGTTATAAATATGGTGAGCCAAATCGTAATTAAGAAAAATAAAATTTTCTCGCTACTGTGAGCAAAAATACAAGAAAATAACAAAAACACAGGAAAAACACAGCCACGCTAAGACAAATCCACCACAAAACAAAGCCACAATAAAGAATAAATTTGATTGAATTTGGGATGCAAACATGGGACTGGTCCACACCGTGTCCTCCTTCATTCGCTCTGAAATCCTGTTTTCGGGGTTCAGTTTTTATACTTTTTATTTTCCCCGAGGCAGGGTCTTTCTTTGTCCATGGTCGGATTATGCCATTCATGGGCTTCCTTTTGGAATTCTGATTTCTTCCTGAGTGGAATTATAATGGTGTCTGAGGGTTAGCTGTAAATCATATTCAAGTTTGGAGTGGGGTTTCTTTGGCAGACAGGGAAATGTCTATTGGAGAGCCAAGGCTGTCTCAGCTGATGGCCCAGTCATTGAATATGTTGGTTCGATCGAAATCCCTCTTTTCAGTTGCTGATATCTTCAGATCTTCCCTCCTCAGCTCTGTCTCCTCCTGCGGTGACTCTGACAATGCTTTCCTTCCTGCCTGTAATTCCTTTATTTCTTGAGCACAAATTAATACACATGGCTTATTTACAACACTCCCAATACAGTGTCTTGCACTGACTTGCTCGCCCATTCCCCATTACTTTCCTATTTGTCCAGGTCAACCCCTTAATTTCCTTCTCCTTCTTGGACTCTTGTTACCGTGTCTGCTTTTCCTTTGTTTTGCCTTGCAAAGCCCGTTTTTCTTGCCTTGCCCTTGAACCTCTCCCTTGCCTGCCATTACTTTGTTCTATCTCCCCCCACCTGGAATTCAACACGCCTCTTTTTGTAGAATTTCTTCAACTTGCCTTGCCCTGCTTGCTCCTCCTAGGACTCTCGAGGCCTTCATGTACTTCCAGTGTTTCAGGAGCATTTGAGAGAAAGCCCAGAAGAGGTCATGTGCAAGCACACCCATTGTTGCGGTGCGTGATTTAGGTTTTCCAATGTTTTGTATATTTTGTTACATGTTTGTAATGGTTTGTCCCTACCCCCCTATCCCAAACCCCTGCTGGTGTTTCCCTTGTGTTTCCCTTGTGTCAATCACCTTGTAAGAGCTAGAAGATTCTGGGGAAAAAGCCCTAGGATTTGACCAGGTGCCTGGGTGCCACCTTCTTCCTTTGTCTTGCTAAGTGTTCCTTACTGGGTCACACCGCCCCCCTCCCCTGCCATTGGTTCCAAGTTCTTTTCTGTCCAAGAGATGCCCCCTGTACTTAAGGTGAGAGCAGAGGGCTGCTGGTCACTCTCGCTCTGGGGTTCAGGCTTTTCGCTCAGGCTCCGGGAGTCTCTGCCTCCCTGCACTGACCACCTGCACATGGGAGGTATCCTGGAGGAATAAAACCATCTAAAACCCAGCGAGAGTCCACCCTTTCTTCTACACCTTCGACCACACTTCAGCCTGCGGTTCGGAACCACCAAGCCTCTGTATTGTAGAAGCCAGGGAGTGAGCTAGCCGGTTAAGCAGCTCCCCCAGCTAATTTCTACAACCCATCTATCCTGGCAGCTTTGTTCTAGCACCTATCCTTGCAAGTCTTGAATTTTGGACATGAAATTCACATTTCACCATTGGGTTTCAGGACCAGAATGTTATAAAAATGTATTACATATTGATCTGGGGATGAGAAATTAAATCACACAACTGCCAGGAACCATGGAAAAGTAACCGGAGGAGATCGGCTGAGGAATGTAAGACCCAATCTGCAAATGAAAAGCCAAGCAGACTCAACCCCCAGCCTCTGACAACCACATCGAATCGTCCGGAGAGCGGGCTCAACCCCCCCCCGTCTCAGACAGCCGAAACTACCCCTATACAGGATGGGAGCCCCGAATCCACATTGAGTCGTCTGGAGACGGAGACCCTCTCTGCACCTGAAAGCTGGTTGAACTAATCCCAGGAACTTCATTCAGATTCGGCTGGGACAAAATTAAAACTGAATAGAAAGACCATCTCCGAGGAAAAGCCTGGCCCGGAGGAAAATAAACTGTATAAAAACTGGGCCCCGGGAACAGCTCATTGGAACAGATGACCAAGGACTTGGCGAGGGCCGACCTGGTATCTGTTTCCCAGTCTCAATCGGACTTAATCTCTGCTGTGGCAGGAATCCTTGCTGGTTCCGTTGTGATTTGGCTATTCTGTGTCTTGTCTTTTTGTTTGTTTTCTTTTTGATATATATATATAATCAACTTAATTAATTTTGGAAAATAAAACTTTAATTTTGATTAGAGATTTGAGTCACCGTATTTATAACAGACTTGGTGACCCCAACGTGATATAGTCATGTTTTTTTCACGAGAACCCCACGCTGCGTGGGAGGCGCCCCGCTGATTTAAGTGGCCCGGCAGTGCAGGGGGGTCTCTCGGTGGACTGACTATAGAACTAAACTTTTTTACTAAAAAGAGAATAAGCCACAGCAGGGAAGGGGGCTCGAGCCCGGAAAGGGGAACTCGCAGGCAGTTGGGACTGACCTGAGCCGCGGTAAAATTTTTCACTCGGAAAACTCTACGTGCACGAAGAATCCACGGAGAAAGGAGCTGTGAGTATCCGTGGTTGAGTGAGGTGTGGTCGGACGTGTGTTTGAGACGTGGAACATTCCACGACGCGAGTGTGGACCTCGAAATCGCAGTTCCATGATCCCACGAGGGAAGTGGTCAGTTGAGAGGGAAGTGTGAGCTGTCTGGGAAAACACCCTTTACACCCGGCAACTTCTGGGCCAAAGGGGGGTCCAGGGGGTCGACCGCGGGGGACTAAGAGGAAAGGGTACGTCTTTTTCGAGTTCGAGACTGGTAGTCTCGACTTAGTCCGAGGGCTAGGGTAGCCCAGGGACTTACCGAGTGGGTTGGAAAGGTCCTCTTCGGAGACACTCCAGTCAGCTCGCTGGAAGTTAGCGCCGAGGAGGAGCCGACCAACTGGTAAGTAGAATCGGCCCCGAAGGTACTGGGGCCGAACGCAGTCAAAAAGGAAAAAGGAGTCAGGTCAGCATGGGACAGGGAAATAGTACACCCTCAGGAACGGGGCGGGGAATTGTCCTGAAAATCCCCAGAGAGAGCCTGTTGGGGTGGATGTTGGAGAATTGGGCAGATTGTCCTCAGAGAAGGAGATTGTCCAAGGAGAAAATGGTGCATTATTTTACCAAGGTGTGGGGGGGGAAGGAAACCAGGGACCATTTGGTCTGGCCGGTGTTCGGAACCTTTGAACCATGGGTCAGAAAGGCCCTGAATCGGTTCGTGGCCAAAGAAAGACCAGATGAATGGGAAGAGAAACTGTATGCTGAAGTTTGGGAGCCCAGGGCGAGTTTATACCCAGTGAAGGCAAAGGCAGAAGCAGGAGGGCAAAAGGACCAGTGGGAGCCACTGGATAACGTACCTCCCCCAGTTCAGACCGGAACCGCGGCAAGAGGAACATCGTTTCCTCACCAGGGGGCGACAACCCCGCCACAGGAATGGACACCTCCTCCCCCTCCCAGTGAGGCGGCAGCCTCCCGGTCCGCCCCTCCCGTGCCCGACGAAAATAGGGCGCTTGTGCAGGAAGCTGGGTCCCCAGAACCTCAGAAAAGGGCAGGAAAGACGGCTCCCCAAGGAAAGGTTTCCTTTTCCCCACCAATGACGAGGCACAGGACTAGGAGGGATGAGAGTGATGAGGGACCCTCCTCCCTGTACCCCCTCAGAGAAGTACCCATGGCAACCGGGGTGATAGGATTTGTAAATGTCCCGATCAACACCGCGGACGTGAGAGCTTTCAAGAAGGAGATGGGGAAGTTGATGGATGACCCGCTAGGGGTCGCAGATAGGCTAGATGTGTTTCTGGGAATCAGCATTTACAATTATGAGGACTTGAGCTCGATCATGAGGTCCCTCTTTAACACTGAAGAAAGGGACATGATCAGGAAGGCTGGGACCCGGGAATGGGAACGAAGAAACCCCCAAAGGGAACAGGGAGAGCAAAAGTGGCCAAATCTGGACCCTAGGTGGAACCCCCAGACTGAGGAAGGCAGGCGAAACATGATCGACCTCCGGAACATGTTAATTCAGGGTGTCCGTGAGGCGGTTCCACGGGGACAAAATATTAGTAAAATCTTGGGGGAATGTCAGAAGAAGGACGAATCTCCGAGCGAGTGTCTGGACAGGCTGAGAAGGGGTTTGCAGACTTATTCAGGGACTGACCCCGATTCTCCTGTGGGGGAGGTCCTGCTCAAAATCCAGTTTGTGGTTAAGGCCTGGGAGGACATCAGGAGGAAATTAGAAAAGATAGAAAATTGGCAGGAAAAGGAATTGCAAGAACTCTTAAGAGAAGCTCAGAAGGTTTATATGAGAAGGGAGGACGAGAAAAGTAAAAGTCAGGCCCGAGTGATGGTGGCGGCAGTTCGGGAAGCCCAAAGACAGGACCAGCACCCAGGCAAGGTGAGGCCGACCCAAACAAAGGTAGGACAGAGAAAAGGTCAAGCCTCTTTTGAGAGGGCTCCTCCAAGAACAAAAGAGGACATTGAGTGCTTTTACTGTAAGAAAAAGGGCCATTTCAAAAAGGATTGTATCAAGAGAATCAAGGATGAGCAGGTCTTTAAAGAGGATTAGGGGTGTCGGGGGCTTTTTCTTTTGGGGACCAGAACATCTAAAGAGCCCTTGCTAACCCTCAAAATTGGTCCCCAAGGAGAGAAAATTACCTTTCTTGTGGACACTGAAGCAGAAAAATCAACTGTGCAGAAATTACCAGCAGGATGTAGTCAAAGCAAGGAAGCCATGCTGGTAGTGGGGGCAAAGGGAATTCCCTTCAAAGCACCAATTATTAAAAATGTAGAGGTAGAGTCTGAAACCAAGATTTGTATGGGGGACTTGTTATTGGTAGAAGAGGCGGAATATAATCTTCTGGGGAGAGATTTGATCATTGCGTTAGGGATCAATCTAATAGTCCAGGACTCCCAACTGATAGTGAGTTTGTATAAGCTGACTGTCCGGGATGAGGAAAGCATTGATGCTAGGGTTTGGCATGTTCCAGGGGAAGCAGGAAAATTAGATATAGACCCGATTCGGGTAGAAATAGAGGACCCTCACAGCCCAATCAGAATAAAGCAATATCCTATACCTTTGGATGGGAGGAGGGGGCTGAAGCCCATTATAGATGATTTACTACAAAGGGGGACACTGGAACCGTGTATGTCTAGCCATAACACTCCGATACTGGTGATCAAAAAGCCGGACGGATGATATAGACTAGTGCAGGACTTCCAAGCTGTTAATTCGAAGACTTGGACAAAGTTCCTGGTGGTAGCAAATCCCTATACCCTCCTCAACCGTCTCGCACCGTCAGACACCTGGTATAGTGTCATTGATTTGAAAGATGCATTTTGGACTTGCCCCCTGGCAAAGGAAAGCTGAGACCTTTTTGCTTTTCAATGGACTGATCCCAAAACCCACAGGAGTCAGCAATTCCGGTGGACGACTCTTCCCCACGGTTTTGTGAACTCGCCTAATTTATTCGGGCAAGCCCTGGAGCAGTTGCTAAGTCAATTCACCCCTAGAGAGGGGACAAAACTGTTACAATATGTGGATGATTTGTTGGTAGCTGGCTCTACGGAGGAGAGTGTGAGAGAGTGTACCATTAAGTTGTTGAACTTCTTGGGAGGTAAGGGGTTCAAAGTTTCGAAATCGAAACTTCAATTTACCGAACCTGAGGTAAAATATCTGGGGCACTGGCTGACTGAGGGGAAAAAGAAACTGGATCCAGAATGTGTGGCTGGCATTGTGGCTTTACCCGCTCCTCGATCTAAGCGGGAGGTAAGGCAAATTCTGGGTCTTTTTGGATATTGCAGACAGTGGATAGATGGGTATAGCAATAAGGTGAAATTTCTGTATGAAAAACTGACCACGGCTAAGCTTAAATGGGATGAAAATGATGATAAGGAGTTTCAAAACCTGAGGAACATGTTAATTTCAGCCCCGGTGCTTAGTCTCCCCGATGTAAGGAGACCTTTTCAATTGTTTGTAAATGTTAATGACCACACAGCTCATGGAATTCTTACCCAGGATTGGGCAGGAGACAAAAAGCCAGTAGGTTATGTCTCGAAATTATTGGATCCAGTCAGTCAGGGATGGCCCACTTGCCTCCAAGCCATTGTAGCAGTAGCTTTGTTAGTGGAGGAGGGAAGAAAAGTAACCTTTGGGGCCCCCTTGGTAGTATACTCTCCACATGATGTGAGGGAAATCCTCCAGCAAAAAGCAGAGAAGTGGCTCACCGATGCCCGACTTCTAAAATATGGAGCAATACTGATACATTCCCCAGAATTAGAGCTCCACACTACCCACGCCCTGAATCCAGCTCAGTTTCTTTTTGGAAAGGTTCAGGAGAAGATTGTTCATAATTGCTTGGAGTTTATAGAACTCCAAACAAAAATTAGGCCCGACCTGGATGAGGAGAAATTGGAAGAAGGAGAAAAATGGTTTGTGGATGGGTCTTCTACGGTTATAGAGGGAAAAAGAAAATCAGGATATGCTGTCATAGATGGGAAATCCGGGACAGTAGTGGAATCCGGACCCCTCAGTCCGAGTTGGTCCGCTCAGGCTTGCGAACTCTATGCCATTCTCAGGGCATTGGAATGACTCAAAGGAAAAAGGGGAACTATGTTCACTGATTCAAAGTATGCTTTTGGGATGGTACATACTTTTGGAAAAATCTGGGAGGAAAGAGGGCTGATCAGCTCCCGAGGAAAATGCCTGGTACATGGGGAAATTATAAAATGGATTTTGGAAGCCATCCGAGAACCTGAAGCTATCTCGGTGGTCCACATTAAAAGTCATCAAAAGGGAAAACAATTCAGAATTCAGGGAAATCATTGGACGGATGTCAAGGCAAAAAGAGCAGCGCTGATGACAATCAGCACCCCAGAGTTGGAAAACGGGGAAACCCTTGAGTATGTACCACAACCAACTGCAGAAGAAATTGAAGGATTTAAAAGGATCGTGGGAAAATTGGAGAAGGAGAAATGGAAACTGCCAGATGGGAGGGAGCTGTTGCCTAGGGAACATACTCAGAGAATTTTGAAAAGGTTGCACCAACACACCCACTGGGGTTCCAGAGCTTTGGCGGAGCAGTTTTTGGCTGTAAAGGAATCTATGAATTGGCAAACCGGGAAGTGCAGGGGTGTCACACCTGCCAGAAGGTAAACCGGGCTAAGTCCAGACAGATCCTTCTCAGTGGTCGGCCTCTAGCATACCGACCCTTTGAGAGGATACAAGTGGATTTTACCGAACTACCTAAGGCAGGGAGATACAAATATTTACTAGTAATAGTAGATAAGCCAATGCAGTGGGTGGAAGCTTTCCCCTGCGCCCGAGCAAATACTCACACGGTATCCAAGATTTTGTTGGAAGAACTCATGCCACGATTCGGAGTAATCCAACACATCGACTCAGATCAAGGCACTCATTTCACCTCCAAAATTGTAAGGCTAACCGCTGAGGCTCTGGGAATTAGGTGGGAATTCCATACCCCCTGGCACCCCCAAAGCTCTGGGCAAGTGGAAAGAATGAATCAGACCCTAAAGTCACAACTAGCAAAATTGGTGATAGAAACAAAATTATCTTGGCTAAAGTGTCTCCCCTTGGCATTGTTAAATATTCGGACTCAACCCCACGCTGAAACAGGAATCTCACCTTTTGAAATGCTGTATGGGATGCCATACCAACATGGTATGCCAGTGGGGCACCCAGGGGTGGAGGAGGGGCGGATCCAACCCTATTTGGTAGCCTTGAACAAGCACCTCCAGGATCTTCGGACCCAAGAGGTGTCCACTCAAAACGTTTCTCTAGGATTTCCAATTCACAAAATTAGCCCCGGGGACGAAGTTCTCATCCGGTCTTGGAGAGAGGTTCCCCTGTCCCCTCATTGGGAAGGCCCTTTCCTTGTTTTGCTCACCACAGATACGGCCATTGGAATGGCGGAGAAAGGGTGGACTCATGCATCCAGGGTGAAAAAGATTCAACCGAAAGGAAAGGATCCTGAATGGACAGTAACATCGGCTCCAGGCAACTTGCGCCTTAAGCTTTGGTGCCGATGAACAACTTAGAGTGGATAAGTTGTGAAATATCTGAATGCAATTCTTTTCCTTTTGTACATTTTGAGTGCGTGTTTTGTCACGAGATCTGGGTGATTCATTGTTGGGGAGGGGACAGGCCTGATAGTTACTGTTGCAAGTGCTATCAAGAGGAGCTGAAACTGACTAACCTAGCTCTGAACCTTGCTCAAATATTGGGACTTGTCAAAAGAGGGTCGTATGAGTGGGCGATTATCCTTGATCTCGGTATCCATGGCAAATTCCACACAAAGGCCAAGATACTGCAGAAAGAATGCCGAAGGAACACTGGAGTTCCGTGCATGGCAGACCCGGTCAAGCTCAGCAAATGGGGCACCTATAAACGGAGATTTGAGGTTAGGACGGAAAGCATCCCGGGAGAATTTTCTTGCTGCCGAGAAGAATTGCAAGCCCGCCGTTGGGTCTCTCCCCCTAACGGGCGAAGGCCGAGGCAGAAGGATATACCGAGGGATAGTCCTGCTATTCCTGGGCCTAATGATCAGTGAAGTGGCAGGGAATTCTGTCTCTGAACCACGCCTCCCTGACGGGGAATGTCGATCCTGTATGATATTCATTCATACAAGGCAAACCCACTCCGGAAAACCCCCGCTGGACTGCTTGGCACCTCAGGGTCAGTGTTTTGACAGAGGGAATTAGTACCAAATTTGCAGCAATAATGGAGAAATGATTTGTTTTGAAATAGGAGCAACCCTCAGAGACAGGAAAGACGGGGCTCACTCCTCTCAGGTGGGAAAGGAAGAGGTTCCTCAAATCTCTGCTTGCACACAATGCAATCAGACGGTGTGGAGCAGGGGAAAACCAATTTCGGTTTTCGTGGGATATCATCAAGTGAACGATGTGTGCTATGACGAGGAAAACCTGGAAATGTGTGCAATGGGGGAAAAACTGTATTGGGTAGGGAGGAATGTCAAATATGAGGACTCCCCGAAGGGGATGGAAACAGTTATCTTGGATTTATTAGAGGAAGGGGATGACAGGGTGTGCATGCAGTAGTCGAAAACCTTCTGCTTCACTCAGAACAAGGAAGGCCTTGACCCTGAGGCAAAATTGGAACAATACCGAATGAATACCTTAGAAAGTCACTTTAGCTCCCTGATTCCCCAATACCGGGAGCTGGGATGCTCCATTACCTCTCAGAGCTCCTTTGTAATTCAGCTTCAGGTCTCCATGGAAAAGATGTTAAACCACACCGTGAGTGTCCTAGAAATGCTAGCCGAGCAGCATACCCACTTGAAAAACCAGATCCGCCAAAATAGAATGGCCATGGATCACCTACTAGGAAAACAGGAGAGCGTCTGCCAGATAGTGAATCAGTCAGAATGTAATCTAGACGCTAGGGATTACACCCAAGCGATCAATCATTTGGCAGCAGAAATTAGGCAGATGACCCATTCTTCCAGACAAAGATGGAATGCATCCTAGGAAGGTCAAGGTTTTTGGAAAAGGAAGTGGTGGGTACAAATGGTTGTTGGGATTCTGAGCGTGTTGGGTCTGGGGCTTTTGTTCAAAAAGGTGTGCTCCTGCATCCGAGGAAAAAGAATAGATAGACATCCAAAATTCAAGGTGGAGAAGGAACAGCGCCTCCCAGCCCCATCACTGTCCCCCTCAAAGAGAGACAGGAACAAAGCTGCCAAGATCTTGGACAGGTTTGAGAAAGAGACCAGATTCAGAGGACTTGCGGGGCCCCCCACATGACGAGGAAGATTCAGATCAGTAGGGTGATGAGTAGAAAATTTAGAAATTGTAAATAAAAAGCACCCCCCCGCCCCCGATCAATATGGGTTTCTTAAAAGGGGGTGGAGTTATAAAAATGTATTACATATTGATCTGGGGATGAGAAATTAAATCACACAGCTGCCAGGAACCATGGAAAAGTAACCGGAGGAGATCGGCTGAGGAATGTAAGACCCAATCTGCAAATGAAAAGCCAAGCAGACTCAACCCCCAGCCTCTGACAACCACATCGAATCGTCCGGAGAGCGGGCTCAACCCCCCCCCGTCTCAGACAGCCGAAACTACCCCTATACAGGATGGGAGCCCCGAATCCACACTGAGTCGTCTGGAGATGGAGACCCTCTCTGCACCTGAAAGCTGGTTGAACTAATCCCAGGAACTCCATTCAGATTCGGCTGGGACAAAATTAAAACTGAATAGAAAGACCATCTCCGAGGAAAAGCCTGGCCCGGAGGAAAATAAACTGTATAAAAACTGGGCCCCTGGAACAGCTCATTGGAACAGATGACCAAGGACTTGGCGAGGGCCGACCTGGTATCTGTTTCCCAGTCTCAATCGGACTTAATCTCTGCTGTGGCAGGAATCCTTGCTGGTTCCGTTGTGATTTGGCTATTCTGTGTCTTGTCTTTTTGTTTGTTTTCTTTTTGATATATATATATAATCAACTTAATTAATTTTGGAAAATAAAACTTTAATTTTGATTAGAGATTTGAGTCACCGTATTTATAACAAGAATGACAGTTCTTTAGCTTATGAAGGAAAGCAGGTAGCCCAAGTGTTTTAGGCGCAGATTAAAGATGGCCGATGCAAGACCAAGGCCAGACAGAGAATTCTGTCCTGGCCGCTTTTGTGTACCAGCAATCCTTGAATGTACCTGTCACTTTCCTTGCCTTGGAAACCCAACAATTTTCTTGCCTTTCCCTGCTAAACCTCCATTGCTTTACATTCTCTTGCATGCCTGTGCCTCACCCTTGACCTGCCTGTTTCTTTTCTCCAGGGCCTTGCCTTTCCAAGCCTACACCTCATTTGCATTTCCTTCCCTTTCCTGCCCCTGCCTTTACTTTGCCTTGCTTCCTCACTCTTTGCATTGCCTTGTTGTCTGGTCTGTAGCCTTCCCTTGGCCTTCCTTCCCTCTACTGCCTTGCATTGACTTGCTCACCCATTCCCCGCCCCAACTTCCCTTCCTGTTTGTCCAGGTCAACCCTTTCATTTTCTTCTCCTTCTAGGACTCTCATTGCCTTGCCTGCCTCTCCCTCTTCTTTCCTTGCAAAGCCCCTGTTTTTCTTGCCTTGCCCTTGAACCCCTCCCTTGCCTTGCATTACTTTGTTCACCCCTCCCTCACCTGAAATTCAGCACCCCTTTTCTCTTGGCATTTCCCAGCCTTGCCCTGTCTTGTTTCCTCCCTTGAGGATTCCCAAGGCTCTCACATAACCCCAGAGTTTCAGGAGCACGAGTAGAATTCCAGGGGAGGTCCCATGTAGCCAGATCCATCTTTCTGAGCAGTTTTTTCTGGGACCAGTGCTTGCAGGTGTTAAATTTTGGACAGGCAATCCATATTTCACCCTTGGGCTCTGGGACCAGAATGACTATTCTTTAGCTTATGAAGGAAAGCAGGTAGCCCAGGTGTTTTAGGTGCAGATTAGTGATGGCCCGTGTGAGATCAAAGTCAGACAGAGCAGTTTGTTGTGGCTACTTTTGTGTACCAGCAGTCCTTGAATGTACCTGTCATTTGCCTTGCCTTGGCAACCCAACAGTTTCCTTGTCTTGCCCTGCCAACCCTCCCTAGACTTGTATTCCGTTGCATGTCCATGCCCACCCTTGACCTGCCTACTGCTTTCCTCCAGGGCCTTGCCTTGCCTAGCCCTTCCTGTTTCTGTCTGGCCTACCCATCATTTGAGTTACCTTCCTATCCCCCAGCCTTGCCTAGAACTTCTGGGGAACTTCTACCCACTCCATTTGCTTTCCCCTCACTTTTCTGTCCTTGCCTGTCTCTCCCTTAGTGTGCCTTGGTTTGCATTGCCTTGTCTGCGTGGAAGGCAAGCCAAAGAGCAGAAGGCAAAGCAAAGCAAGGCAAGGAAGTTGTAAGTAGAGCAAAGCAATGCAGACATAAAAAGGCAATTAAAGCAAGGGTAGGCTAGGAAAACTAGGCACAATACTGAGGGCAAGGCAAGGCCAAGGGACTCTGAGTGCCTTTCTTGGGGAAGCAAAGGACATAGTGCCAGTGTTGGTGGAGCAAATGTTAAGGTACCGTTGGGAACGTATATATCGTCCAGCAAGACATTTCTGTCCTGGCCCCTTCTGTTTAGGAGCCATTGTTGGATGTATGCAGTACTGGACATGATATTCAACTTTCTTTTGGTAAGTTCCTGAATGGGAATTGCTATGCTCGTCAAGGGAAGCAAATCACAAAGCCCCTGTGTTGCATGTGCAAGTAAGAAGCTGCCTCGTGGAGGTCAAGGGCAGCAGCAACTTTCTCTCCTGGCATATTTGGTTTAGAAGCACTGCTGCAATGTGCACAGTTATGGAGGTGGTATCCATCTTTGTAAGGTGATCTTCTGAAAGATTCAATTTGGCGTGGGGTTTTCACTTCTCAGAGGTGGCCTTCTTGAAATTCTAGCAGCACACATCTTTTGGAGAAGGCAAGCAGAGCAGCTATGCTGAGTCTTGATGGGCAGCTGATCTTGTGACCTGGGCAGATAATGACCAGTATCAGTGTTCTGGTACCACTGTATGGGATCAGTCTGTGGACATTTTATATTTTGGAGGAGGGAAGAAAACAAGTTTAGATGCACACTTTGGGTGGGCTTAAGTGAATTTAAAGGCTTTTGCCAATAGGCAGTTCTCTGGGTTTCAGCTGTTGAACTGTCAGTGGGAATGCAAGTTCCAAACTGTTGAGCTTTTTGTCATTGTTGCTTTAGCTGTGTGAGCAGTCCCTGGTGCCATTCCATTTGGATCCTGACTCTGGGAAATTGAAAGCTTAGGAAGTACCTAGAGCTAAAAAGGAAAGTGCCGATAGAAGGGTGTGTGTTCATTGTTTGAATGAACAGGTTGAAGTTACAGGCAGAAAGAGCTTTCTCAGCTGGCATTCTTGTGCGCACTGCTTTTGCCAGATGATTTCAAGTTTTTAGCAGACTCTGCAGGACAGAAAAGCTTTTTTAGGGCAAAGGAGTTAGAGTTGCCCTTTGAGTGTGGTGTAAAGAAGAAAATGTACTTGGAAGGGAAAGATCAGTGAAATATTTTTGTGCTGGCACTGTAGATTTGAGAGCAGGGACGTCTGCAACGTGGCTGTGCGTTTCTGAGTTGGGCTACCTAGCGTTTCCTTCTTTTGTGAGTCGACAGCGTCATCATGTGGTTGTTTTGATGAGCGCTGACAGTGACAATGAAAAAGGCAAGCGCTATCCTAGTGCAGCCCCATTCGTGTTGGGGCACTGTGAGGAAAAGCTCCGCTGTGCATCCTGGCTCTTGGAGACCGACAGAAAGTGCTCCTGCGTAGCAGGGAAGGAAGGAGAATCATTTCCTTGTTGGTTGTGTAATGGGAAATATCTGTATAAAATAATTCGTGCTGGAAATAAAGTAATATAAAGAAAATAGAAAAGGAACAAAGGCGGATTCTGGGAAAGCTGGTTGGCATCCGAGAAAGGACAGACAACAGAGGGAGAAATCAACAGCTGGAAGAGATATTGCAACCACAGAGATGGGCCATCAGGATGGCCTAATGACCGGGAACACCTGCACGATAAGCCTGATTGCATCTAAGATGGTTTCTCGGAAATCTCATCTGTTCATCAGCTCAGCCCGAAAACCTATTCAAGAGACCTGGAATCCCAAAAGGTGACATATGAATGTACAATTCATGGAGAGGTGGACAAAGAAATTCTGCCCCATGGAAAATAAAATGTATAAAAACTGGACTCTTGCTGATGGGACTTTGTGAACAGAGGGGAGACAGGTGCGATAGAGGCCTGTCCTGCGTTCACCCAGTATCAATCCCGGGATCAAACTGACCCCTTTTGTGGATTTCTTTTTTCCGAGTTCGCTGTTATGCAAAATTAAATTTTATTTTTATTTTTCAATTTTCAGCTATTTAATTTCTAACAGTTGTGCACGTATAAGCTAACAATGTGAAACAAAAAGCAATTGCAGCATGGCCCCTTTCTTTTTAGAATCTTTTCTGTGTGCATCAGCTGCTCAACATGTAATTCACACCCACGGAACTGCATCCACCTCCACGGAGATATGCACTTTCTCTCAAGCTCTGTGGACCATCCTACCCTCTAACTTTTGCAGATCCCAAACCCCTTCAAAACGTTCAGCAGCTGTTCACAAAGGAAAACTTCCACAACAAAAAGCCAATGCTGGCCTTCAGAGTCCCTTTGCAGTCTGTAAACTAGATGAAACACATTAGTGATTTGCGCTTTCCTTCTCAACTATATATATAGAATCAGTACATTTTCTCAAAGTGTCAGAGTCCATCATCAGTGAAGCATTTCCAGCTACAATTCAGACTAAGACATGCCAGGACAGCAAGCATTTGCTGAACTTCCCTCTTCCCTGAGAAACCTGATTTTCACAGTCTTTTCAGGATTTGCTTGCACCAAGTTCCCACTGTGTTTTCTGTGCACTT
>VZDJ01000769.1:263259-273526 GCA_008694505.1 Cyanoderma ruficeps | reverse complement strand
CATCCCCGTTCTGTCCCCATCCCGTCCCCGTCCCCATTCCCAGGCCACTCCAAGGGAAGCCATTTCCAGGGAATCCAGCAGGAGATTCCCAGCCCCGTCCCTGCCCTTCACAGGACTGTTGACCTCTGTCCCCAGAAATGGGGATGGAAAGGGGAATGTCTGGAAAAGCAGGATCTCTGGGAAACGCAGCAGAATGTGGGATGGGGAGCAGGAAATCCCAGGATCTGTGTTAATGAGCTGGAACCATCAGCCCCCCGCAAAATTTGGGATCACCCCGGGATCCTCCTTCCAGCACTGGGCGCTCTCTGGCTCTGATCCCGACCCTGGCTCTGATCCTGACCCAGCTCCGATCCCAAATTTCTCCAGCAAGGAGCACCCCCAGGAGCATTCCCAGGGAATGGGAACGAGGGGCTGGAGTTGCCCTTGGCCCTCCCTGGAAGGGACCAGGAGGGCTCCTGGACCTCGATGGAATTTTTTCCCTCCAAGAACAAGAGAAGAGCTGAGGAAGCACCAGGACCCTCCAACTCCGTCAGCTCCCGGTTCCTCCGGGCCGGGATCCCGCTCCGGATCCTCTCGGCCTCTGACACTTCCCAAAGCCACCTGAGGGAAGGTTCCGGAAAAGGGACGGCTCCCAGGGCCGGCCTTGGCACGCTCACCCCCCCAGGAATGCTGGCGGGAGAGGGGGGGGACGCTCCTCGGCACCCGGAAAAGTTCTCCCCGGCGCTTTAAAAATAGCAGCTAATCCCGAACCCGCGGCCGTGCCGCTTCCCGGGAAGCCGTGACGGATTAACCAGGGATGCGGCTCCCAGTGCTGCAGCCACCCGCTCCCCTGGGCTTCCCACAGAATTCCAGCACAATCCTGCCCGGCCGGCGCCGGGATGGAGGGGGCGGCCGCGGGGCTGCTCCCAGCACGGAATCCGCCCTGGAGGGACGGGGGAGAGAATTCCGCGGCTTCCCAGAGTATCCTGCGGCATCCTCAGGGATCCCTCGGCATTCCACGGATCCTCAGAGCACTCCTGAGTATCCCACAGAACCCCCCCGGGATATCCTGAAGCATCCCAAGGCATCCCGGGGCATTCCACACCATCCCAGAGTATCCCACAGCATCCCGGATTATCCCACAGCATCCCAGAGTATCCCGGAGTATCCCACAGCATCCCGGGGCATCCCACAGCACCCCAGAGTATCCCACAGCATCCCAGAGTATCCCAGAGCATCCCAGAGTATCCCAGAGCATCCCAGAGTATCCCACAGCATCCCGGAGTATCCCACAGCATCCCAGAGTATCCCACAGCATCCCAGGGGGATCCTGCACCAGGATTCCAGGAGGAATTCCTCCCGGGAATTCCCTCAGTGGGAACAGATGGGGTAGATCATCCCAGGGAGGATCCCTTGGAGCGAGGACCCTTCCGGCCTCGATTCCAGGGATCTGAGGGCTCTGGGCCCTGGCCGTGCCGGAGCCGGCAGCGGGATCTGGGATGGCTCCGGGCAGGGATCGGCCGCGCCGGGGCCGAGCGCCAGGGATCGATCTCCCGCGGGATTTATGGATTTTGGGAGCAGGGGAGGTGAGCGGGAGCGAGGGGACGCCCGGGAACTGCGGGAGTGGGGCGGGAACGCTGAGGATCCGCTCCGTGGGACAGCCCCACGTCGGGAACGCTCACGCGGGAAAACTCCGGACTTCCCGCCCCCGGCCCCGAGTCCCGCACCTCCCGGGGAAGAGGAGTTTGGACCCCTCGGAGCCACTCGGCCACTCCAACATCCCCGGAGGGGCCCCCTCATCCCTCGGGAATCCTCCCGCCCCCAGCCCCCGCTCCGGGAAGGCGTCAGGCTCCGGAGTTTTGCCGGGAGAGAGGAATTCGGGATTAAACCGGCGCCTGCATTTGCACATATTTATAGTGCTCTGACGGATCTATTTTAGCTGGAAAGCCGGGATGAGCTCCCTCGGGAGCATCCCTGGAGTCACATTTTAAGGGACTTGGCATCTCTTTCTGGTGCTCATTTGCATTTGATATCCATAAAAAAGGCAGGCGTTGATAAAAGGCGGATATTTATCCTATTCCTGGCTTGGCAGAGGAGGGTTGGGAATGGCACCGGGGAGAAATCCAACAAAAACCCGGGAAAATAAAAGCCAGAAGGTCCCGCCGGGATCACAGGATTCGATGGGATAGGATGGTCTTGGGGATCAATCCCTGCTGGAACAGAGCAGGGAGGAGCAGGAATCCCAACGGAAAAGGACCATGGAACAGGAATTCCAACGGAAAAGGACCACAGAACAGGAATCCCAATGGAGCAGGACCATGGAGCAGGAATTCCAATGGAGCAGGACCCTGGAACAGGAATCCCAATGGAGCAGGACCATGGAACAGGAATCCCAATGGAAAAGGACCACGGAACAGGAATTCCAATGGAAAAGGACCACGGAACAGGAATCCCAATGGAGAAGGACCATGGAACAGGAATCCCAATGGAGCAGGACCATGGAACAGGAATTCCAACGGAAAAGGACCACGGAACAGGAATTCCAATGGAAAAGGACCACAGAACAGGAATTCCAATGGAGCAGGACCATGGAACAGGAATCCCAACGGAAAAGGACCACGGAACAGGAATCCCAATGGAGCAGGACCATGGAACAGGAATCCCAATGGGGCAGGATCACAGAACAGGAATCCCAATGGAGCAGGACCATGGGACAGGAATTCCCATGGAACAGGAATTCCCACAGAGCAGGGACTCCCATGGAGCAGGAATTCCCATGGAGCAGGAATTCCCATGGAGCAGGGACTCCCATGGAGCAGGGATTCCCTGTGGAGCAGGGATGGCAGCACCAGGACAGTCAGTCCCAGCACTGCTGGGAGCAGGGATGGAGCCCCCACTTCCCAAAGGCCCATCCCGGTGCGGGTGTCCATGGGGGAGGGAGACAGGACACATTCCCAACTCTGGGAACAACGGGACGGACAAAGAATCCCTGACTCCATCCTTGCTCCCCCCGGGATAAACATTCCCAGTGGGGGAGCCGTTCCCACCTTTCCCAGTGTTTGATCCTGGGATTGGATCCTTGAGATGCTGATGGAATTCTTCCTGATCCTCATCCCCACCCTGATCCTCATTCTCAATCCATCTTNCATCCTCATCCTCATCCCCATCCCCATCCCCGTGTTCCCTCCCTTCTCCCCACTTTGTGCTTCCCACCTGCTCCCAAGTTTTTGGGTGGGATCATCCTTCCCAACCCCAACCTGCCCCACCCCTCCCAGCCTGACCCCAGGCAGCTCCGGGGTTAATGGGGACCCTTCATCCCGGGGTCCCCCAATCCAGGGAAATGTTCCTGTGCCAGGCCGGGACACGTTCCGGCACCAATCCCAGAACCCCGCAGTGCCCATCCCGGGAACCTGCAATGCCAATCCCAGAACCCCGCAGTGCCCATCCCGGGAACCTGCAATGCCAATCCCAGAACCCCGCAGTGCTCATCCCGGGAACCTGCAGTGCCAATCCCAGAACCATGTGGTGCCGATCCCAGGAAACCTGCAGTGTTAATCTCGTAATCCTGAAGTGCTGATCCCGGGAACCCCACACTGCCAATCCCAGAACCCTGCAGTGCCGATCCCAGGAACCCTGCAGTGCCGATCCCAGAATCCCGAGGTGCCGATCCTGTAGTTCCACAGTGCTGATCCTGGAACCCCACAGTGCCAAACGTGGGAACCCCACAGTGCTGATCCCAGAACCCCACGGTGTCAATCCCAGAACCCCACGGTGCCAATCCCAGGAACGCTGCGGTGCCAATCCTAGAGTTCTGCAGTGCCAACCCCAGAACCCCACAGTGCTGATCCCAGAACCCCACGGTGTCAATCCCAGAACCCCACGGTGTCAATCCCAGGAACCCTGCGGTGCCGATCCCGGAACCCTGAGGTGCTAATCTTGTAATCCCGCAGTGCTGATCCCAGAACCCCACGGTGTCAATCCCAGGAATCCTGCGGTGCCGATCCCGTAATCCCGAGGCGCCAACCCCGGAATCCTGCGGCGCCAATCCCGGAACCCCACAGCGGCAAATCCCGCGGTGCCCATCCCGGGATCCGCTCCCCCCGGCATTCCCGTGGCATTCCCGGCTCACCGGCCAGCAGGAAGGTGATCAGGCAGGTTTCCTTGGGCAGGAAGAGCTTGAGGCGGGACCCGCTGAAGACGTACTCCACCACGGCCTCGGAGCGGCCGGCGCGCTGCAGGAACGGCAGGAACTGCTTGGCCTTCTGCGTGTCCTGCGGGAAAACGGGAGCTCAGAGACTCCCCCCGGAATTCCGAGACCCTCCGGAACCCCAACCTGCCGGGGCCGGCAGCGGGGGCTGCTCCTTGTCCCCTGTGCCTGAGATTCGGGCACTGGGCTGAGCGTTCCCAGCTCGGGATGGGCCCTGAGCCCCAGACAAAGCCCAGATCCATCCCAAAACCCCAGATATATCCCAAAAGGCGTCTCAAAGGACAGCCAAAAATCCCAAATACCGCCCAAAATAACCCTAAATACATCCCAAAACACATCCCAAATATATCCCAAATACATCCCAAAACACATCCCAAATATATCCCAAAATGCATCCCAAAATCCCAAATATATCCCAAAATACGTCTCAAAATACATCTCAAAACACGTCTCAAAAATGCATCTAAAAATCACAAATACATCCTAAAATAAATCCTAAATATATCCTAAAACATATCCGAAATACATCCCCAATCTGGCCAAAATACATCCAAAATTCATCCCTAAACCCATCCAAAATCCATCCCAAAATCCCAAATCCATCCCAAAATCCATCCCGAAATCCCAAATCCATCCAAAATCCATCCCAAAATCCCCAATCCATCCTAAACCCACCCCCAAACCCATCCCAAACTCTCCCAGGGGGCAGCTGCCTGGATCGGCAGGACAGATCCTGCCCCATTTCCCCATCCCTAACGGAGCATCCCACGGCTCCCCTTTCCCAGGATCTGCCCCATCCCATCCCAGCAGCCAAGAGCTCCACAGAAATCCTTGAAAACTCCAATTAATTGAGGAAAACTTAACGAGCTCTGCTGGGAGGTGTGGGGATCCCCAGATCCCCTCAGCAGAGCCGGGGAATCCCAGATTCCCACCCGGCACTCCGGTGCTGCCCCTCTCCACCTGGTTCCCAGGCCATGGGGCAACTCCTGGTTTATTTATCCGAGGGAAAAAAAGGGGGAAAATCCCCCCAGCAGCTCCCAAGGCGCCGGCGCCGGGTGGGTTTTATCCCGCCTGATCCCCGCGGAATTCCCGCGGGCCGGAGGGGATCCTTACCCCGGAGATGTCGGCCACCCTGTGGATCGGCACCTCCTTCTTGCTGTGCAGCCCCTTCCCGTTCTTGATGGCCCTGGGGAAGAGAGGGAGCGCCGGGAGTCAGCCCAGGGCGTTCCCAGCCATGGAACGAGGGCTTCCCACGGGAAACGTGGGGGTGAGAGGAGCCGGGACGCGGGAATGCAGCACACGGAGGGAGGGCGCGGGACGGATGGAAAACCAGCGGGATGCTGGAGCTGCCGCCAGATCCACGCCCAGCGCTGGATCCGGATCCTTGTCTCGGCACAGGGATGGAGGGCTGGGATGTTCCCCCGGGATGTTTCCCCGGGATGTTTCCCCGGGATATTCCCCTGGGATGTTCCCTTGGGATGAGGCCACCGAGCTCCTGTCCCCACTTGGAGTGTCCCCTCCTGCCCCAGGGCCGGGCCTGGGGGGTTGGGAAAGGCTGGAGTGTGCCGGGATTCCGGCAGGGCCAAGGCCAGGGATGTGATTCCAGGCTCTCTGAAGAGCTGGGAATGCTGCAGGGATCCCCCAGTCTGCTCCGGGCCCTGCACCACCACCTCATCCAGGATCTCCCATTCCCACTGCTCCTGGCATTGTCCCAGAGCTGCCGGCTCCTGGCTCCAGCTGCCACATCCCAGCCCTGTATCCATCTCCAGGTGCCACATCCCAGCCCTGTATCCATCTCCAGGTGCCACATCCCAGCCCTGTATCCATCTCCAGGTGTCACATCCCAGCCCTGTATCCATCTCCAGGTGCCACATCCCAGCCCTGTATCCATCCCTGTATCCATCTCCAGGTGCCACATCCCAGCCCTGCATCCATCTCCAGGTGTCACACCCCAATCCTGTATCCCTCTCCAGGTGTCACATCCCAACCCTGTGTCCATCCCTGTATCCATCTCCAGGTGTCACACCCCAGCCCTGTGTCCATCCCTGTGTCCATGCCTGTGTCCCTCTCCGGGTGTCACACCCCAATCCTGTGTCCCTCTCCGGGTGTCACACCCCCATCCCGCGTCCCGCCATCCGGGTGCCCCCTCGGCAGCTCAGAGCGGCTGACTTCCCGCCAGGCTCCCCAAAAGGCACATTCCAGGCGCCGGGAAGGAGCCTGTGAGCAATCTGCCGGCCGCCCACCGCCCGGGCACGGCGGGCTGGGAACGGGAGCAGCTTTCCCGGGATCCATCCATCCGCCTTTTCCCGCGGCAGCCAGCCCTGGCCGGGAAGGCGCCGCAGCCCCCTCCAAGCTGCTCCTCCCGGCTCTCGGCACCGTGCCGGGATCTGCTGCCAAGGAGGAGCCGAGATCCCACCATTCCCGCCGGGCTCGGGCTCAGCGTGACGGAGCCGCCTCCGGAGGGAGCGGGGCCGGGCAGGGAAGGACGCCCGGAGCCACTCCGGGGCCATCGGAGAGTGGCATCAGGGACATGGGGACACCTGGGGGGCTCCCGGGGCCGGGGACAGCGGTCCCTGTGGACACAGGGGGGGCGCTGGGATCCGGGATCCCCACGGGATCCTCTCGGTGGGGAGCGGGGCTGTGCACACCTGGGACACAGCTGGGGACACAGCTGGGGACACACCTGGGACACAGCTGGGACACAGCTGGGACACGGCTGGGACACGGCTGGGGACAGACAGGGACACGGCTGGGATGGGAGAGAGGGACACGGGGGGGCTCCGTGTGGGAATCGCCTACAGCCACGGGGATGGGGCAGGGGGACACAGGACAGGGACACAGGGCAGGACAGGGGAGACAGGGCAGGACAGGGGACACAGGGTGTGACAGAGGGACAGGGACAGCACAGGGGACACAGGACAAGGACACAGGATGTGACAGGGACAGCCCCCTCCCGCCCGCTCACCGGGCCTCGGCCGCCAGCAGCTCGTCGTAGTGTGCCGAGCGCTGGTCGTCGTCCTGCCGGTAGCGCAGCACCGTGGCCAGGCCCTTGCTGACCAGCGCCTCCGCGATGTTGCTGCGGGAACGGGACCGGGTCAGCGCGGGAACCGGGGCGGGGAGACCCCAGTCCCACCCCAATCCCACCCCATCCCACCCCAATCCCACCCAATCCCACCCCACCCCAAGGCAAGGCCTTGCAGCGACACATCCCAGTTCTCTGGGCACAGTGTGGGGGGACCCCAAACTGGGTTCATCTCCACAGGGAGAAGCCACCCAGGAGGATCCCAAAAACCTCACCCCAAAAATTCCGAACCCAAAACTCCCCCTGCCCCACCCCAAACCCAGCAGGCAGGCCCAGCATTCCCGATCCCTCCTCCTGGATTTCCCAATCCCATCATTTTTTTCCTGGTTTGGGAGGGGGGGGCACCCTCCTCTGATTGCCCCCCAAGCCCGAGGGGTGATGGCCCCCAGCCCAAGGGAATCTCCCTGGTTCCACCATCCCACGTTTTTCCAGAAAACAATCTTGGGGGGGCTTGGACAGGGAGACCCCCCCCTTCCATTTCCAGGGAAAGGGACTTGGAGCCTCTCCCAGTGAACTGGGATTTCTGGGAGCAGCAGGGGGGGGCCTGTGCAAGGCAGGGATGAATCCATCACATTCCACTGCTTTAAGCAAATCCATGAATTCTCCTTCGCCAGCACATCCCTAATTCTCCTCCAACCACTGCCCCCCCCCCCCACTAATTCCCTCAGTATCCCCAAAAAAAACCCGGATCTATCCAGAGGATGGAGGGACTGATCCCTTCCCGAATCCCGGGTGTGCCCCTTCCTGAGGAGGGGGAAGGGCAAATCCATCACCAGGAGCCGAAATTAGGTCTCGGAGCAGGGGGAGGAATCAAAAAAAATTCGGGATTGGCGAGCGAGGGAATTGCTGCAGCTGGAGCAGCTGCGGCAGCCGGGGAATGCCGAGCCCTGGGAATGGGCACCCTGGGAATGGGCACCCCGGGAATGGGCACCCCGGGAATGGGCACCCCGGGAATGCTGAGCACTGGGAATGGGCACCCTGGGAATGGGCACCCCGGGAATGCCGAGCCCTGGGAATGGGCACCCCGGGAATGGGCACCCCAGGAATGGGCACCCCAGGAATGTTCAGGAAGGAGCGGGAGCTGGGGGAGGCCAGGGAAGGGCCAGGGGGGATCCCGGTGGTCCCTGACATTCCCCATCCCAGTCAAATCCTGCTCCTCATCCCCAACACATCCCACTCCCCACCCGACACATCCTGTCCCCCATCCCGGGAAAAGCTGAAATTCTTTTGGGGTTCAGGGGTTTCAAGGCTCAGAATTCCCATGGGGAGTGACCCTGGCACCCAGGGAAGTGCCCTGGGAGCACTGCGGGAAGGGGGGCAAGGGAGAGGGAGATAACAGGGATAACGGCTCAGAGAAGGAATTCCAGCCCACGGATTCCAGATCCTGCTCCAGCCTGGCTCCCTGGGAGCCACCCCCCATTCCCACCTCCAAACAAAGCTCTGGAAAGGAGCTGGAGCATCCCCCAGTTAACCCCAGATCCCAGATTAAAGACTGGGAATACAGTGGAGGAAATCTCCTTAGGCTGGAAAACGCCAATTCGGGAACTTCAGGCCAAAAATGTCAATTTTTAAGCTCCTCCTGCAGCTCCTTCCCCAAAGGAAGTTTTGGGGGGGTTTCATCCCACC
The DNA here is from genome assembly GCA_008694505.1 of Cyanoderma ruficeps. NCBI lineage: Eukaryota > Metazoa > Chordata > Aves > Passeriformes > Timaliidae > Cyanoderma > Cyanoderma ruficeps. The sequence goes on along the minus strand of VZDJ01000769.1, from coordinate 264,632 downwards.
CCAGCTGGTGCCCACCACGGATCGGGATCGGGATCGGGATCGGGATCAGGATCAGGATCGGGGGTGCCAAACCCATCCCACCCCCCCAAACTCCATCCCAAACTGCAGCATCCGCCCCCGCTGCCCCCAGGGAAGGGAGCCCCCAGCTCCCGCTGGGAATTGCGCCTGGAATGACAGCACAGGGCGCTCCTGGAGTGTGGGCTTAGGGATTTCTGGGAGCTTTCTTCCCTGAGGATGATGCAGGATGCTGTGGGATGCTCTGGAATGGCGCAGGATGCTGTGGAGAACTGTGGGATGCTCTGGGATGCTGTGGGATGCACCAGCATTCCTAGGGCAGGGATCAGGCCCAAAACTTGGAGACGATGGGAGGGGGAAGCGGGATTCAGGGATCCCGGGATCCAGGCAGCGCCTCGAGCAGGGACAGAAAGGGATGCAGGCAGAGATCCAGGAGGGATCCAGGCAGGATGCAGGCAGGGATAGGGGCTGGGAGATGAGCAGGGATCCAGGCGGGAATACGGGCAGGGATCTAGGCTGGGAGATGAGCAGGGATCCAGCAGGAGAAGCGGGGCTTGTGCTCCAGTGCCCGGAGCTGGGATCAGAGCTGGGATCAGAGCTGGGATCAGAGCTGGGATCAGAGCTGGGATCGGGGCTGCAGCTCCTGCCCTGGCTCCCGCCCCGGCGCCGCCGTGCCTGGAATTCCAAGCAGGCTCAGCCCAGCCCAGATGCCGGGCGGACACTCCAGGAGGACAAGCCAGGCTTTATTCCCTGCTCCATCCCAGCCTGGCAAAGGCCTCGGGACACAGACCCTGCTCTGTTCCACCCCTGGCATCCCGGGATGCAGCGCCGGGAATGGCACAGGCACTGCTGGAACATCCCGGGATGGATCCCTGGGAATGGCACAGGCACTGCCGGAACATCCCGGGATGGATCCCTGGGAATGGCACAGGCACTGCTGGAACATCCCGGGATGGATCCCCGGGAATGGCACAGGCACTGCTGGAACATCCTGGGATGCAGGGGCAGCTCTCCCAGGTTTTTCAGGGAAGGAAGGGAAGGAAGGGAAGTGCAGCTCTCGCAGCCCCTGGATCAGGGAGGGAAAGGCAGCGCTGCAGCGCTTTGGGCGCTTTCCAAAATAGCTGCTACCGGGAAAAAAAAACTGGGAAAGCAACCAAGGGCCTATGACAAATCCTCCCTACGCAGCTCCCGGAGCCGCTGCCAGCCGGAGGCCCGGCCTATCCACAGGGATGTGCCGGAGGCCAGGCCTATCCACAGGGATGTGCCGGAGGCCAGGCCTATCCACAGGGATGTGCCGGAGGCCAGGCCTATCCACAGGGATGTGCCGGAGGCCAGGCCTATCCACAGGGATGTGCCGG
>VZDJ01000769.1:225838-245263 GCA_008694505.1 Cyanoderma ruficeps | reverse complement strand
GGGGGAGCCATCCTGGACACCCCAAACCAAGCATCTGGAATTGGGGGATCCATCCTGGACACCCCAAACCCAGCATCTGGAATTGGGGGATGCATCCTGGACACCCCAAACCGGGCACCTGGAACTGGGGCACGGCACTCCAGGCATCCCAAACCGGGTCCTTGGAATTGGGGGATGCATCGTCAACACCCCCAACCTGGTACCTGGAATTGGGGTGCTGCCTTCCAAGCACCCCAAACTAGGCACCTGGAATTGGGGGATCCATCCTGGACACCCCAACCCGGGCACCTGGAACTGGGGGGTGCATCCTGGACATCCCAACCCGGGCACCTGGAATTGGGGGATCCATCCTGGACATCCCAAACATCCCAAACTGGGCACCTGGAACTGGGGGGTGCATCCCAAGCCCTGCCATGGTCGGGAGATGCTGGTTCTGAGCTACCCCCAGCCGAACCTGTGCAGCCCCCAGGACATCCCAGAGTCCCTGTGAAGCCCCCGAGCCCCCAGGGCTCCCAGCCCCATCCCCGGCTCCCCAGGCTCTGTGTGGCCGTGATTCCAGCAGGGAGCGGGCGGGGAAGGCTCGGCCCGGGGTGCACCGGAGGAGCCTCGGGCTGTGGCTCTGCAGGCACCGGGGGGACGCGGCTCCGAGGGCCACACGGATTCCGGAATCCGGCGGCGTTTCGGCTGCTCCGCTCCCGCAGAGAGGGAAAACGGGGTCAGCGTTCCCGGAACAGGGACGATCCCCACCCAGGGCCTGGCTGTGGGACACTGTGACGCCGGGAGATGCCTCTGCATCCTGAGACTGTCACCGAGGGGACAGGGACAGGGACAGGGACGAGGCTGGAGCTGGCAGCCGCTGCCAGGCACGGCCATGTCAGGGCTCCGCACTGTCCCCGCTGTTCTCCCGGATATCCGCGGAGGATAACCGCAGACCCCGAGGGACGCGCAGCGCGGCCGTCCCCCCGGGCCCTCCCTGCCCTGGATTTGGGGTCGTGTGGGAGGGGACTCACTCCCGGCCCCTTCCGTCCCCGCTCCCGGCGGGTTTCATGCCCGTGGATCCTCCCACACGGCGCCGGGAGCACCGGGAGCAGAGCCGGGGCAGGGACTGGGAGGGCCGGGCTGTGGGAGCAGCTCAGAGCCCGGCCCGGAGCCGCTCCGAGCCCACCCGCACGTGACCAGGGAAGGAGGAAAAGCAGCTGGAGAAAAGTAGGACAGCGGGGCTGGGAGCCAGGGAAGAGCTCTGAAGGATGGAGCTGCCTCCCCTCTGCGGGGCTGGGACGGGGGACACCCTGAGCTGTCACTGTCACCGTCATTGTCACCGTCGCTGTCACCCCTGCCCTGCTCACAGGACACTCTGAGACCCCCCCTGCCAGTCCCGGGGGTCTGCGGCAGGTCTGGGAAACGACAGGATGGATCCGTGAGCCACGGCACAGGCAGGACCCCTGGCACAGGCAGGATGGATCCAGTATCCATGGCACAGGCAGGATGGATCCATTATCCATGGCACACCCAGGATGGATCCATTATCCCTGGCACAGGCAGGATGGATCCATTATCCCTGGCACAGGCAGCATGGATCCATTATCCCTGACACGGGCAGGATGGATCCATTATCCATGGCACAGGCAGGATGGATCCATTATCCATGGCACAGATCGGATGGATTCATTATCCCTGGCACACCCAGGATGGATCCATTATCCATGGCACAGATCAGATGGATCCATTATCCCTGGCACGGGCAGGATCCACAGCCCAGCCCCAGCCCCTGGCACAGCCCAGGTCACCTCCAGCACGCCCACGGTGACACTGGGGCCGTGCCAGGCCACGCCACCCCCGTGCCAGCAGCGGCCTGGCCCCTCCTCAGCACCAAGCCCTGCAGATCCAGGGCAGCTCCTTTCCCATGGAAAGTCCTTTCCCAGGGTCCTCACAGCTTTGCCACTTGCCCTGGGAATTTTGGGAGGTTCTGAGGTGCCTCCAGGGTCTGGGAACTCGAGCTGGGGGAAGGGCCTGGGGGGGATGCGGGTTCCCAATGCATCCCCCCTCCATCCCATCCATCCCTCACGTCTCCAAATGTCTGGCACTAAATCCCGCCGGTGCTAATGGAGGGGGAATATTCATGATTCCCGATTCCGGGAGCGGCGCCGGCAGAGGTGCAGGGATGGGGGAGTTCCCACGGCTCCCACGGCTCAAACCCCCGAGCGCTGCCGGGGCTGGGGGGGCTCCGAGCTGCCGAGCAGACAGGGGTGGGTGCCCTGGGATAAACACGGAGCCCTGGCCTGCCCGGGCCCCCCGTGACCACCCCGAGCCGGGAGCAGGATGGAATTGGCGGGTGGGATGTGAGCCTGGGCCAGGCCTTGGGGCCGGAGCTTCCCTGCCCTGCCCATGGAGCTGCTCCTGTCCCCTCCCTGCCCCACACCGCGTGTCCCCAGTGTCCCCACGGGTCACCGGGCAGGATCCGGGGCGAGGCCGGGGCCGTGCCTGCTTCCCACATGGAGCAGAGGCTCCCGAGCCGGGAGATGGGAGCGGAGCCAGCGCAGAGGCTCATCCCACACTAAAATCAGGGATCGATTCCCCAGGCGCGAGGGCCGGAGCATTAATTGCAGAGCTCAGCTCTGTGCCAGGACTGAGGCTCTGCTCCAATTCAGCGCGATTTTCCATGCGCTGAGGAATTCCGGCAGCTCCCGAGGAGCTCAGAAGGTCAAAGCCGCGCTCTCCCGGCAGCGTTTTCACGCTCATCCAGCCGAGCGAGAAACAGCCGGGGCTGGGCACGGACCAAACCTCTGGAGCGGCTCCCGGAGCGCGCCAGGCTGGAGCAGCGTCCCCGGGAATGCGAGCTGGCAGGTGCCTGGATCTCCCTCCAAGCATCGGTGTCACAACACCAGGCAGGAATTACAACAGAGGAATTACGGCGCTTAGCGGGAGGCGGCTGGGGAAGGATCCCGGCGCAGCCCCATCCGTCCCCGGGGATCGCTCCTGCCACGCGGCAGACCCAGGTTCCGGCGGCAGCAGATGGGCTGAGCCGGGCCTGCTCGGAGCAGCGCGGCCCCGGGGCCTCCCGGAGCTGCTGCCTCATGGAAAAGCTGCTCCCTAATTGCTGGCACAGCTCCTGCCCGGCTTCCCGGCCGGCTGCGGGGCTGGCCGGCTGCTCCGGCACCAGCCCGGCTTCTGCTGCCGCTCCAGCGCTCCGGGCTGGAGTCTGCTCCCGTTCCGCTGCTGCTCCCTGAGCCATGAGCAATTTCCCGGGATGCCAGCAGCTGTAATCCATACAGGAACCCAACCGTGCCAGCTCGCAAATGAATCCGACCCGGGGCGGGCCTTGTACCTGGCGCTGGCCGCTCCCCTGGGAGCCGCTCCCGCCGCCGGTTTGGACATTTGCTGGCGGCCGGGGAGGGAAAACGCTCCGGAGACAAAGCAGAGCCGTCCCCTGGATCCCCCCCCGGCCGGCATTTAACACCCTGCGCCGCCGGGAGCTGCCGTGCCGCAGCCCAGAGGCGCGGATTAAACACCGAAGGGCAGCTTTTTCCAGGCAGGAGCGACTCGGGGAGCGGCGGGAGGCTCGGCAGCCGCAGATGCAAGCGAATCACTTCTCCCGAATCGCTTTTTTCCCCGGCGCAGCACTTGCTGCCCGGAGGGCACATTCCAGGTTCCCAGAACGCGCTGACTGCACTCGTCTTCCCCCTGGAAGCGACTGCAGCTCCCATTAAATATTGATCCGGGAACTCCGGTGCCCCCGCGCCTCCTCTCCCCGGCTCTCCCAATATTTAGAATCCATTAAAGTGGCGTGCGGAGCTCTCGGAGCCGGGGCGGCTCCGCACCGGCCACGCCGCCGAATCAGTTCGGTTACACAATCCGCGGATGAGCTGCCGTGATCCCTGTAGCTGTAATTTAGCGGGAGCGGGCCTGGATGAGTTCATGGCTTTGTTCCTCGTTAATCTTTCATGCTCGTTGAGTGCGGAGCAATTTGTGTAGTACAAACCCTGCGCCACAAATCGCGGCCGCCACCTGCTCCGCGCGCTTCCCGCCCGGCATTCCCGGCGGGCCCGGCCTCGGATTCACCCCCGGATCCCCGGGAAGGGCTCCCCGGACCGTCCCCATGGCATCCACAGGGACGAGGACAACAACGGGGGGGACACAGGATGGGGCTCGGCTGAGCTGGGGATCCCCCGGTTCCTCCAGGCTCGTTACCAGAGGGATCATGGAATGCTGTGGGTGGGAAGGGACCTTAGGGACAATCCAGGGCCACCATGGGCACAGGGACACCTCCCACTGTCCCCAGCCCAGTCCCAGTGTCCAGCCTGGCCTCGGCCACCGCCAGGGATCCAGGGGCAGCCACAGCCCCGGGGGCTTGTGCCGGGCACCTCCAGAGGGTTTGGCAGAGCCCAGCGAGCCATTCCCGCCTGGAAAACGCTCCCTGTGCCAGCCCCTCCTCCCGGCCCTCGCCTGGCAGGGCTGTGGCATCGCCCGCGCTCCCGAGGGTGCCAGCGCAGCCTCTGCAGGGCCCCAGGAACGTTCCCAGCTCCCGGCGAGGCGCTGCCAAGCCGTGCAGCCGCCCTCTTCCCAAAATCCAGCTGGCTGCTCCCTGGAAAAGCTCCCGGCGGACACCTGCAGACCATCTGTCGAGCGGCACCCGCCGAGCGGCACCGGGCACCCACGGCACCCCAGCCTCTCCACGGGTATCCAGGGTGGCTCGGAGCCGGCAGCAACAGCTCTTTTCCAGGGATGGAGCAGCTGGGATTGCTAAAAATGGGTGGGATGGGATCTTTCCCAGCTCCTTTCCCAGCTCCTTTCCCAGCTCTCCCGCAGGGTTATAAATCCAAACCGAAACGGCCTCAAAGGCAGAGCTCCAGGGGCCGGGCTGCCCTTGGCCTCAAGGTCATTCCCTGCCCTCCCTGCCTCCGGCGGGGCTGGCAGAGCTCCAGGCAGGTCGCTGGTACAGAGCCCTTCCAATCCCACAGAAATATCCCAGGAACCAGCAAGGGGCAGGGAAAGGAGCAGAGGAAGCTGCAGCTTTGACAGGTTTGGGTAAAACGCTCCCTGAAATCTGCTGGAATGTGGCAGGAGGAGCAGCGGGAGCGGCCACGTCCCCCACGGCTCCCAAAGGAATGAGGGACACAACATTCCCGGCACACAAAAATCCAAGAGTCAGACCCGGGCACCTCCAGGAGCAGCCGGAGCCCTGGAGCCACTGGGATCTGCAGGACATGGAATGTCCAGCTCCCTGGACACAGCCACAGCAATCCCACCTGGCACCCTGGAATGTCCCACAGTCCAGCCGAGATGCTCATCCCTGGATGATCCAGCAGCTCCCTGCCTTTGGAATCACAGCAGAAAGCCAAGGAACCTGCACGCAGCTCCTCTGAGAGCTGGGAAAAAAATACCCGAGCCCAAATCCATCTGTTCTCCCTCTTTCTGGAGCCATTTCCAGCTCTCCTGTGCCACCAGCTTTTCCCTGCCGGGGTGGTGGCAGCCCTGGGAGGCTCCCACTGCTCCAGAGGCCACGGCAGGCAGAGCACCAGGATGCCCCATCCCAAATCCCAAATCCTGCCTGGAGGGGTCAGGATCCCTGCCCAGCACTGGATGTGGGGCAGAGGCACAGGAATGAGGCACCATCCAGGGCAAACAGGGAAAACCAGGGAGCCTCAGCTTCGCATCCCTGGAAAAGGCATCTGGAAGCATCCCAGGGCCGTCCCGACAGCTCCTGGAGAAATCCCACACCTCCAGTCCCAGCCTGACCTCGGCCGTGCAGTGGGAACAGGGAGCAGCTGGCAGAGGAGCCGGGATATCTCTGCTCCCAATTCCAGGGCTCCCAAAAGCTCCCGGAGCCCTGGCAGCCGGCACGGCCCTGCCCTGGCCGGGGGCACTGCCCCAGTTCCAGCCTCCCAAATCCCAGCCCGCCCCCGGCCGGCTGCGTGTTCCCGGCTCTTCCCGCTGAATCAGGATCCGTGTGTTCCACTCCCCCTCCTCCGGAGAATTCCCAATTACGAGATCAATTTAGATAAATTGGGGATTGGAGCGGATTCGTGCCGCAACTGCCGCAATCCAGAAAATTCCGCCGGAGCGGCTGACGGGGCCTGGAGTGTCCAAGGGAACGAGCTGGTGGCTGGAAAAGGGAATATCCCAAACTCTGGGAACGGGGGTGGCACCGACACCCAGGGATGCCCCGAGGCAGAATCACCACAGGTGGATCCAGCAGGTCTGAGCCTCTCTCGCTCTTCCCGGGAATTGGCTCTTCCAGAATTCCATCCCACGGAACCGCCAGACACGGCTCAGCTCTGCCTCCGGATGGATCCAAGGCCAGCAAACTGCTCCAGGGAGGACGGATCCATCTCCAAAACGGAGGGATTCCAAACCCCACCACAGGGCTCGGGGGCAGAGTGCTGGGACTCTTGGGAACGGCTTCCCTGACCCACAGGCACCTGGAGCATCCCAAGGATTGGAGCATCCCGTGTTCGCTGCCCCAGATAGGGGCCACATCCCAGGGAAAGGTTCCAGCCATCCCAGGGAAAGGTTCCAGCCATCCCAGGGAGAGGTTCCAGCCATCCCAGGGAAAGGTTCCAGCCATCCCAGGGAAAGGTTCCAGCCATCCCAGGGAAAGGTTCCAGCCATCCCAGGGAGAGACTCCAGCCATCCCAGGGAGAGGTTCCAGCCATCCCAGGGAGAGATTCCAGCCATCCCAGGGAAAGGTTCCAGCCATCCCAGGGAGAGATTCCAGCCATCCCAGGGAGAGATTCCAGCCATCCCAGGGAAAGATTCCAGCCATCCCAGTAAGAGTCTCCAGCCCTTCCAGTTAAGTTTTTCCAGCCACTCCAGTAAGGTTCCAACCATCCCAGTGACTTTCCAGCCCTTCCAGTGAGTTTCCAGCCATTCCAGTGAGGTTTCCCAGCCATCCCAGTGAAAGTTTCCAGCCCTTCCCAGTGAGGTTTTTCCAGCCATTCCAGTGAGTTCCCAGCTGTCCTGACGAAGATTCCAGCCATCCCAGTAGAATTTTCCAGCCATCCCAGTAACAGTTTCCAGCCATCCCAGTCAGCTCCCAGGTGTCCTGATGGAGATTCCAGCCATCCCAGTGAGTTCCCGGGTGTCCTGACAGAGATTCCAGCCATCCCAGTGAGTTCCCAGGTGCCCTGACGGAGATTCCAGCCATCCAGGTGAGTTCCCAGGTGCCCTGACGGAGATTCCAGCCATCCAGGTGAGTTCCCAGGTGTCCTGACGGAGATTCCAGCCATCCAGGTGAGGTTTCCCAGCTGTTCCCGTGGCCCCAGTGCAGCACCGGAGCAGCGGCAGATCCATCTCCAGGCCCGTCCGTGACGCTCCCGGACCGAGCCGAGCGCCGGGGCCGTTCCCGGCCGTCGCTGCCGGGATTCATCCGACGCTGGGAGATGAAAGGCTGGAGATGAAAGGCTGCAGGGTTCCATCGCACTCCCTTTTCCGTCTGTCACTTCCCATCTCCTCCAGCCGGAGCCGTGGGAGCAATTAGCGCTCGGCAGGTTGGGACGGGATTCCCGACGGAGCTGCCACATCCCGGGGCTCCAGCTCCGGCAGGGATGACAGGGTGGGAAATGCCCACAAAGGGGCACTGGGGGGAAAAAAACTTCCTTCCAGGGGAGCCTGGAATCAGCCCTAAGTTTAATTCTATACGTTTTATGTTTTATATTAAACAAAGGTATGGATGGCCCTAGAATTCACACGGATCACGGAATCCTGGGATCGCTGAGGCTGGGAAAGCCCTCCAAGGTCATCGATCCCCACCTTGTCCCCAGCCCAGAGCCCTGAGTGCCACATCCAGGAATCCCTTGGACACCTGCAGGGATGAGCACTCCAAATTTCCCCTTCCAAGGCCTGACCCCCCTTTCCATGGGGAAATTCCTGCTGCTGCCCACCCTGAGCCTGCCCTGGCCCAGCCTGGGGCCGGTCCCTCTCCTCCTGTCCCTGGGAGCAGATCCCAAACCCTCCAGTGGTGGGTGTTCAATAAACGCTCAGATGTTATAAATATTCCCGTGAATATTCCATAAATCCTGACACATTCCACAGGCGTGCCCGTGGAGAGATGGCCAGGCTGACATTTGATCCATGAACAGGAGTGTGGACCCTCCCTGAGCTCCGGATCCACCTCTGGAATGGCGGCCGGGATGGGGATCCCCACCCCGAGCCCCAGGGAGGGTGGCTTTGGTCCCTTGTGCAATCCTGGGATATTTCTTCCACAATTTCAACTGCTGGTGTGGAAGGGGAGGAGCAAACCCGCCATTAATTGCACTGCCAGGTAATTAATGACAGCGCCAGGGACGGAAACGTGACGGAGCTACGGAAGGATGAAGCCCAGGGAGAAATAATTGGGATTGAACGGGAGCATCCCGGGCCAGGGGGACCTCGGGGAGACCCCGGCGGGGCAGAACTGGGACCAGTCCAGGACACAAAACCTCCCAGGCCGGCTGCCCCGGGCAGGGCGGGCACGGACCCGGGGCCAGCACCAGCCCGGCCGATCCAGCCCCAGCAGGAGGAGGGAGCAGAGGAGCAAGAGGGAAGCAGCTCCTCCTTTGAGGACCAGGAATTCCACCCTTCCAGGGGCACCCACAAACCCTGGGCGTGCCCCAAAGGCGCAGCTGATTCCAAATGCTGATCCCAACCCACGGGAACAGCCACGGACAGACACAGAGCAGCCACACGGCTGGGATCCCACCCGGGGAGCTCGGGGTGCTGGCATGGGACACTGGGGTGCTGGGATGGGACACTGGGGTGCTGGGATGTGACACTGGGGTGCTGGGATGGGACACTGGGATACTGGGATGTGACATTGGGGTGCTGGAATGGGACACTGGGGCACTGGGATGTGACACTGGGATACTGGGATGGGACACTGGACTTCTGGGATGTGACACTGGAATACTGGGATGTTGTCGGATTATTTCCCAGGATGTGACACTGGAATACCGGGATGTGACACTGGAATACCGGGATGTGACCCGGGGTGCCGGGCACGCACAGGGACGCCGCGGCCTCGGGGGGACAGAGCCCACGTCGAGGGGTCCCCCGGCAGCCCCGGGAATTGGGAAGGGGCCGAGCTCCGCCCGCACTGTTCCGGGGCCGCAGCGCCGAGCCCGCCGAGGGTTTTCCAGCGGATTTTCCAGCGGATTTTCCAGCGGCTCCATCCGGCGGCGCGGCGGGGGCGCCGCTGCCTTTCTGCAGAGTCTCCTTGGAGACCGCGGCCGCTCCGGAGGAGATCCCGCTGCTCCCGCCGCTCCCGCCGAGCCCCGGCCCGGGGCCGCTCCCGGCCGCCAGGGGAGCAGCGGGAAGAGGCCGATCTGGGAAGTTTTCCATAATCCCGCGTGGCCACAACAAGGCGGGCGGGCGTCCAGGGAGGGCAGGAACCTCCGAATTCCAGTTCCCACAGCAACGCGGGGTCAGCTCGGGAGCCGGGCCGGCCCCTGCTGCTCCAGGATGGAAAACAGCCTGGAAAAGGCGGGTTTGGAGCAATCCTGGCTTGGAGCCTTCCCAGGAGCCTTCCCAGGAGCCTTCCCGGCATCTCCAGGGGTGCTGGAGGAGGAGGAGGGATATGCCAGGAACAAGGCAGGCGCCCTGGAGGTCTCGGGAGCTCAGTGATCCCACAACTCCGAGCGCATCAGCCACGGAGGGAATGCAGTAACAGAGGGAAAAGCAGCAGCTCGGGGATAAATCCCTGCCCTGAGGAGCCCCTGCTGGACTGGGGTCACTGAGACAGCGGGAAGTGCCCGGCTCCTGCACCCACAGCACCGTCCCACAGAGGGACACCGGGACTGGAGCCACATTCCAGCTGCCAGAGCTCGGAGTGGGATGAAGGAGACTCCGTGTGACGGAGGGAGCAATCCCTCAGAACAGCTCCAAAGCTGTGAGCAGGGTCAAGGAGACTCTGTGTGACACAGGGACCAATCCCTCATCCCAGCTCCTGGAGCAGCTCCGGGGCTGTGAGGGGATGGAGGAGACTCTGACATGGGGACCAATCCCTCATCCCAGCTCCTGGAGCAGCTCCGGGGCGGTGAGGGGATGGAGGAGACTCTGTGACACAGGGCCCGGTCCCTCATCCCGGTTTTTGGAATGCACTGAGCTCTGAGCAGAGTCAGGGACGCTCTGTGTGTGCCACAGGGACTGATCCCTCCTCCTCCCTCATCCCTGGCACAGCTCCAGAGCTCTGGGCAGGGCCAAGGGCGCTCAGCGTGTGCCGCGGGGATCGGGGCCACATCCCGTTCTGGGGCACAGCCCGGGGGTCTGTGCGGGGTCAAGGGCGCTCCCTGTGCCCGGCCCCGGCTCATCCCGGCTCTGCTTTCATGTCCCGGCCACGAGCTCGGCCTGACAGAGCCTCAAACACGCCGAGCCGGGAGCAAACTGTGCGGGAACAATGCGAGGCTTCCAAACGCTTCCAAACCCTTCCCGGCGTTCCGGCGCCCGCCGGGAGCCCGCCGGAGCCCGACGGCGCCGGTCACGAGGCAGCCCCGGTGTCCCCGGGAGCCCGAGGACACGGCAGCTGCTCCTCCGGGCTGTGGGGAGTGCTCCCGGAGCCCAGCCAGCCCCACGGGCCAGGGCAAGGGACACTGCAGGGACGGCACGTCCCTAAGGAACGTCCCACACCCACCGGCTGGGAGCACGCACGGAGCAGAGCGGGAAACTGAGGCAGGGAAAGAGGGACGGGTCCACCTCCCTGCAGCCACCACGGCACCTTCCAGCCCTGCCCAGGCCTCCTGCATCCCGGGGGATGGGACTCCCACAGGAAGGGAAAGGGAGGCTGGGTCAGCCCAGACAGAGCAGGAGCCCCACCGGGAGGGGTCTCCACGCAGAGCCGAGCCTGTTCCTGTCTGGCCCCTTCCCATCCTCTTCCTATCCCCTCCCTGTCCCCGCAGTGTCCCCAGGCGCTGTCCCCTCCCCAGGCACTGTCCCCTCCCTGTCCCCACAGTGTCCTCAGGCGCTGTCCCCTCCTCAGGCGCTGTCCCCAGATGCTGTCCCCTCCCTGTCCCCAGTGTCCCCCGGCGCTGTCCCCTCCCCGTCCCGCGGTGTCACCTGGGCCATGTCCCCCTCGAGCCGCGGTGGCCGGATGCTGGACAGGTGGATGGTTTTGTGGTCGCCGGAGTTGAGCTTCACCACGATGGCGTCGGCGTTGAGCACCTGCATCACCTGGGGACAGAGACAGGGCTAAGCGTGGGGACAGCGGGCACCTGGGCACACCCAGGGCCAGGTGCCACCAGCCCTGCCACCCCGGCCTCCCTCCCCAGCAGTGAGTGGCTCCAGCCCCTTCCTGGGGGTCACCAGGGAAATGTGGCTCCTGGGGTAGTGTCATGTGGCACAGCAGGGCACTGCCACCCGTGTGTGTCCTGTGCAGGGCTCAGCTCTGGTTCCATTCCAGAGGCAATTCCAGAGGGACAGGAGCACCGGCTGGACACAGGCCAAGGGATGATGCTCAGGGAGGAGGGAGCAAACTAACCAGGATCATAAAGTCAGGGAATCCTGGAATGGGTTGGGTGGGGAGGGACCCCAGAGCCCCTCCAGGGCCACCCCTGCCAGGGCAGGGACACCTCCCACTGTCCCCAGCCCAGCCCCAGGGTCCAGCCTGGCCTTGGCCACTGCCAGGGATCCAGGGGCAGCCACAGCTGCTCTGGCAATTCCAGCCCAGACAGGAATTCCCAGTTCCCAAGATCCCACCCAAATCTCCTCTTTCCCAGTGGGAAGCCATTCCCTGTGTCCTGTCCCTCCATCCCTTGTCCCCAGTCCCTCTGCAGCTCTCCTGGAGCCCCTTCAGGCCCTGCCAGGGGCTCTGAGCCCTCCCTGGACCCTTCTCCTCTCCAGGCCGGGCACCCCCAGCTCTCCCAGCCTGGCTCCAGGCCGAGGGGGCAGGAGGATCCCAGTGGGGCTCAGGACACACAGATTTAACATTCCCAATTCTCCCACGGGCAGGACAGAGACCTGCCCCTGCCTGCTCCCAGCACAGCCCAGTCCCCCCAGTCCCAAGGGCTCCCTTTGCTGCTGTTTATCCACGACGATCCCAACCCCACACATCCCGGAGCCGTGGAGGGGGCAGGAGCTGATCCCGCTCCAGCCCTTTTTGCCCAGCAATCCCACCCGCCCCTCCCAGCGCGCCGGGCCGGAGGGAGAGCAGGATTTAAGGAATTCAGATCCGAGCAGACGCCGAGGATCGCCGGGGCACGGCAAAGCCCCCGGGAACGTCCCAACACGCGGCCCCGGCCTCTCCCGGCTCCCGGCTCCCGCACTTCTCCTCGGCAGGAGCAGCCCAAAGCCGCGCGCCTGCCAAGTGGAGTAATCCAATCTCACGCTCCAGGGCATCCAGGGGCGAGGAGGGAGCGGCCTCTCTCCTTCCTCCCGCCCAAGACTTGGGAAAAGCGGGATAGCGAAGCGGAGCTGCCGCAGCCAGGGCCGCTGCGGGTCAGCTCCGGGGGCAGATCCCGCGCTCCATTACACATCCAGCACATGCTTCCCTGGGAGCCGCGGGAGCCGCGGGAGCCGCGGTCACATCTCATTTGTTCCCTGGCAGGAGGCAGCAGCCGGCCAGCGGCTCCCGGAGCTCCGGCGGCTCCCGGCGTTCCAGCAGCCCCCGGCGTTCCAGCAGCCCCCGGCGCTCCGGCCCCCAGCACGGCCCGGATCCGGGCGGGAGCAGCAGCGGGGACGGGCCGGGCCCCTCCGGCCCCCCAGCGCCCCTTCCCGGCTGGACCAACTCACGGGAGGCTGCGCCGGGATGAGCCGGCGGGGAGGGGAGGCAGGGCACGGGAGGCAGCAGGATACGGGATGCAGCAGGATATGGGATGCAGCGGGATACGGGATGCAGCAGGATATGGGATGCAGCAGGATATGGGATGTAGTAGAATATGGGATGCAGCAGCACACGTAGCAAGACACAGGACGCAGCAGGATATGGGATGTAGGACAAGGGATGTAGCAGGACATGGATGTAGCAGAATATGGGATCTAGGACATGGGATGCAGCAGGACATGGGATGTAGCAGAATATGGGATGTAGTAGAATATGGGATGTAGTAGAATATGGGATGCAGCAGCACACGTAGCAAGACACAGGATGCAGCAGGATAGGGGATGTAGGACATGGGATGCAGCAGGACATGGATGTAGCAGAATACGGGATGTAGGATGTGGGATGCAGCAGGATATGAGATGCAGCAGAACATGGGATGTAGCAGGACATGGAATGCAGCAAGACACAGATGCGGGACACAGGAGGCAGCAGGACACGGATGGAGCAGATGATGGGATGCAGCAGGACATGCAGCAGGACGCAGAGGTAGGGCACAGGATGCAGCAGAATATGGGATGCAGCAGAATATGGGATGCAGCAGAATATGGGATGCAGCAGGACACGGCACCGGGAGCAGGGACATTGTGTCTCCCGGGCAGGACAGAGCTGGGTGGCAGCAGGAGCCAAGAGGGACCTCCAGGGCTCTGCAGGGCCTGACCCAGTTGTAAAGGGACCCTGCAGGACACGGGATGCGGTAGGATATGGGATGCTGAATGACAAGGGACACGGCAGGACAAGGGACACAGCAGGACAAGGGACACAGCAGGACATGGGATACGACACGACATGGGACATGGCAGGGCAAGGTATACAGGACACAGCAGGACAAGGGACATGGCAGGACAAGGGACACAGCAGGACATGGGACACAGCAGGACATGGGACACGGCAGGACATGGGACATGGCAGGACAAGGGACACAGCAGGACATGGGATACGACACGACATGGGACACAGCAGGACAAGGGACACAGCAGGACATGGGATACAGGACATGGGACACAGCAGGACAAGGGACACGGCAGGACACAGCACCTGGAGCCAGGGCTCCCACGGGATGCTGGTCCCAGGCAGGACAGAGCCGGGTGACACCAGGTCCCCACCCTCCCTGGGCAGCCACTCCCTCCTCCTGCTGGAGCCTCAGGGAGGGCAGGAGGGTCACAGGGGGTGGCACGGTGACAAGTGCTGCAGGACGGGGACTCAGCACCGCCCCGGGGCCGGGGCATTTGTCCCCAGCCCGCCGCGTCCACTCCCCTTATCCAATATTTATTGTGGCTTCTCCCGCCTGCGAGAGGCCCTTTGATAACAGGATTGGAAGGATTATTTTTTTAAAGCTCTGCAGCTGTTTCTTGCAGAGCCAGCACGCTCCGGCTGCTGCTTCCCACGTCCCCCGGGCTGGGAGCAGGGAGGGCAGCCCGGGAATGTCCCTGTGGCTGCGGCCACCCTGGTCATCCCCACCCCATCCCCGCTCCCGGCCACGGAGCGCGCAGCCCTTGTCCAGATTTATCAGGGAAGATTTTTTTCCCCTCACTGCAAGAGCCGATCCCAACAAAGCCTCCAATTTTCCACCCTTGGGCTTTGCTTGTCCCCAGTACTGGGGGCACACGGGGCGGGGCAGAACTGGGACCAGTCCAGGACACAAAACCTCCCAGTCCGGCTGCCCCGGGCAGGGCGGGCACGGACCCGGGGCCAGCACCAGCCCCGCCGATCCAGCCCCAGCAGGAGGAGGGAGCAGAGGAGGAAGAGGGAAGCAGCTCCTCCTCTGAGGACCAGGAATTCCACCCTTCCAGGGGCACCCACAAACCCTGGGCGTGCCCCAAAGGCGCAGCTGATTCCAAATGCTGATCCCAACCCACGGGAACAGCCACGGACAGACACAGAGCAGCCACACGGCTGGGATCCCACCCGGGGAGCTCGGGGTGCTGGCATGGGACACTGGGGTGCTGGGATGGGACACTGGGGTGCTGGGATGGGACACTGGGGTGCTGGGATTCCACCTTTAGGGACAGTTTCCCTGGGAGCTGGGGGGGAAAAGGACCCCCATTGCCTGGGGACCGTGGGGACGTGTCCCAGCTCTCCAAGCTCCCAGCACAGCACCCCTGTCCCAGGAAAACATCCCTGTCCTGGGACAGCATCCTCTCCTGGGATGCACAGGGAGCATCCCCAAAGCTGAGGGTGACCTCCTGCACCCCAACAAGGACGGTGGCACTTGGGGAGCCCAAGCCCAGCACCAGGAGAGGGTCGAGTGCCCCCCATCCCAAAAACGTCCTTCAGAGGGGTCTGGCAGGGTCTGGCACTCGGCTCAGTTCGGGAGCAGCTCCCGGGGCTCAGCTCGGGCACATCCCACCGAGCTCCGGGATGATTCGGCCGGGAGCAGAGCTCCCAGCAAAGGGAATAAACACCGGGATCAAAGGAGCCAGGCCCGCGGAGGGGAGGCAGGGCCGGGACACAGGCCGGGGGCCGATGCAGGGGGAGCCGGGAGCGGGCTGACGCAGCCCCCCCTGCAGAGGATGGCTCCCAGCCTAACGCCTGCACGGCTCCGCAGCGTGTCCCAAATCCCGCTGCTCCCAGACGAGCTGACGTAGGGATTTCGGGAGAGAGCCTCCGGCCCCTCTGACATTTCCCTTCCTCGGCTTTTCCCCTCGCCGCTCGCAAGCACCGAACCCACGATCGATCGAGGCCGAGCCTCCCCTGCTCCCCGAGGCCAGCCCCGCGCCCCCAGCGCCGGCAGCCGCAGCCAAAATTAGCCGGAGCCCATTTGCCGCGGTTGATCAACGGTGCAAAGGCAGGTTGGGATCTTCCTCCTCCCTCCTCCTCCTCCTCCCCCCGCAGCCCCCTCCAGCAGCTCCTGCGTCAGCTCTGCCGCTGCGAACGAGCCCCGTCGTGCCGAGCACGGAGGCGGCTCCGGCGCCGTCCCTGCCCACCCGCTCCGTGCCCGTCCCCGCGGCCCCGGCCCCGCCACCGGCCCGGACCGAGCCCCGGGGGACGCCGGACACGTGCCCAGCTGCGGGACCGGCGCTGGCACCGCAGCCGTGGGGGCATCTGTCCTGATTTTCCCTGTCGCTCGCAATTCCGGGCGAGCGGGAAAAAAACGAAAANCGAAGTGACACCGAAATGCGGGGGGGGGGGAGGCGCTGCGGCTGCCACGGGCCAAATTCCAGAGCCCCGTGCAAAGAGCGGGATCGACACAACAGGAGGAGAAATTCCACGCCTCCTCCCCAAAAAGCAGGACTGGGGTGTTTGGCGGGCTGTGGGGGCTCCCCAGGGAATGCAGATCCCGCCGGGAGCGCCCCCAGCCTGGGGGGACCCCGCAGGGCCAGGGAACCGGGGGCACCCTATACACCCTGCCCCCCAACCCAAGGGGACCCCACTCCACTGGGCTCAGCCCCCCCAGGGGAGAGCTGGACCCCCACGGCCCCGGGGGGACGGGGTGGAGATGCCGCTGATCCCAAAGCCAGCCCTTTCCAGAGACTGGGGGGGGCCCCGCCTGCCGCTATCCCACAAAACCGCGGCATTTTGGAAGCGCCGGGAGCATCCAGCCGCCCCCTCCAGCAGCTGAGCGGAGCGTGACTGACGGCCCTGGCACAGCTCCTGGCACAGCTCCTGGCACAGCTCCTGGCACAGCTCCTGGCACAGCTCCTGGCACAGCTCCGGTGGCAGCCGCTGCCAGCGGCGCTTCCCGGCGTTCCAGCGCCGGCACGCGGCCCTGCCGTGCCCACGGGACACCTGCTCAGGTGGCATTTGTCACCCCCCCACGGGGAGGGGACAGCCGAGGGATGGGCTCTCGATTCCGGCCCCGCCGAGCTCGGTGTGCCTGCACTGCTCCCACGGGGAGTGCCCAGCGAACCCTTCCTGCCCCGGGGAGGTTTTGGGGAGCTCTGCTGCCGTCCCAGCCACGCCCCAGCCACCAGAGCAAGCACGGGAGCCTTTCCCAACGAGCTGACGGTGCCACGGGGACCAGCCCCACAGGGATGAGGCTGGAGCAGCTACAGGAGCTCCTGGCAGCTCCAGAGCTTTTCCATCTCTGCCCCGTTCAACCCCCGGCACCCAGGAGACTCCAGGGGCTGCCAGGCTTGATCCCATTCCTGCTTTTCCCCAGGAGCAGCCAGGCTTGATCCCATTCCTGCTTTACAGCAGGGTCTGCCAGGCCTGATCCCATTCCTGCATCCCCCCAGGAGCGCCCGGGTGATCCCGGCAGGCAGGAGCAGCGGGAAGAAGGCCCCAGGGCAGGATCCGACCCTGCGCAGGGACCAGGCCGACTTTCCAAGAAACGCTGCCACTGCCCGTTCCCAGGGAAATTCCAGCGGCTCCGGAGCCGCGGCCGCTGCCTGGACGAGGCAGCAGCTCCATCTAGTGGGGCTGATCCCACGGATCCCGCCCGGATCCTGCCCGGATCCTGCCCGGATCCCGCATCTCCCGCATCCCACCCAGGATCATCCCCCGCAGATTCACCTCCCTGCTGCACTGGGGCAGTGATCCCAACCTTTGGGAGCAGTGGGAACCAATCCATGGGGCAGCCATTCCCCTGGGAACACTGGGAATCAATCCATGGGGCAGCCATTCCCCTGGGAGGATTGGGAATCAATCCATGGGGCAGCCATTCCCCTGGGAACACTGGGAATCAATCCATGGGGCAGCCATTCCCCTGGNCAATCCATGGGGCAGCCAATCCCCTGGGAACATCGGGAATCAATCCATGGGGCAGTCATTCCCCTGGGAACATCAGGAACCAATCCATGGGGCAGCCATTCCCCTGGGAACATCGGGAATCAATCCATGGGGCAGCCATTCCCCTGGGAACATCGGGAACCAATCCATGGGGCAGCCAGCCCATCCCTGTGCCCGGAGCGAGGTGCCAGCACAGCCCCAGCCCGTGTCCACAAACCAACGCCCCTCTCAGGGCCCCTTCCCTCCTCCTGGCCCCTCTTCCCACCCCAGCCCTGCTGGGGACCCCCGAGTGCCCTGGGATCCACGGCCGGGATCCAGCCCAGGGAGATCCCTCTGGGCTTTTTCCAAACCCACCGAGAGGCCACACCGGGAGCTGGGCCCCCCGTCCTGCGCCCCTGGTCCCCAAATGTCCCTTCCCAGCCCCGCTCACCTTGGCCACAAACTGTTTGTCCTTCTGGTCCAGGTTTGCCGTGGGGGCCACGTAATCCCTCCAGATCCTCAGCTTGCGCTCCTTGGCAAACCTGCCGGGGCGGGGACAGTGGGACCCCAGGGCTGGGACACCTGGGGTGCCACTCCCGGCAAAGCCCCGGGGAGACACGGAGGGGAGACCCCATCGATCCACCCTGGATGAGCCACACGGGGCTGGGGGGGGGCTGGAATCACTCTGGGCACCCCACGGATGCAGCCGGGAGCAGTGGGATCAGCGGGATCAGTGGGATCAGCTGGGAACACTGGGATCAGTGGGATCAGCTGGGAACACTGGGAACAGCTGGGATCAGCTGGGAACACTGGGATCAGTGGGATCAGCCGGCGGCACTGGGATCAGTGGGATCAGCCGGCAGCACTGGGATCAGTGGGAGCCGTGGGATCAGCTGGGAACACTGGGAACAGCTGGATCAGTTGGGAACACTGGGATCAGCTGGGAACACTGGGATCAGTGGGATCAGCTGGGGGCACTGGGAACAGCTGGATCAGTTGGGAACACTGGGATCAGCTGGGAACACTGGGATCAGTGGGATCAGCTGGGGCACTGGGAACAGCTGGGGGCACTGGGAGCCGTGGGATCAGCTGGGAACACTGGGATCAATGAGATCAGCTGGCGGCACTGGGAACAGCTGGGATTAGTTGGATCAGCTGGGAGCCATAGGAACAGATGGGATCAGCTGGGATCAGCTGGGAACACTGGGATCAATGGGATCAGTGGGATCAGCTGGGGGCACTGGGATCACTGGGATCACTGGGATCCCTGGGATCAGCAGGATCCCCACCCACCTCTCGGCCGCGCGCAGTTTGTCGGCGCCGCGGGTGTAGACGGCGATGGACCAATCCACGCAGCGGGCAAAGCCCTCCTTCAGCGGCAGCTCCGTGATGTTCCCGTTCTGGGGGGAGCAGGAGACGGCCCGGGGTCAGCTGGGTCCCCCCGGGGCCAGCAGAGTCCCCCAAGGCGAGCAGGATCCCCCCAGGGTCAGCAGGATCTCCCGGGGTCAGCAGGATCCCCCCAGGGTGAGTAGGGTCCCCTCAGGGTCAGCAGAGTCCCCCAAGGTGAGCAGGATCCCCCAGGGTCAGCAGGATCCCCCCAGGGTGAGTAGGGTCCCCTCAGGGTCAGCAGAGTCCCCCAGGGTCAGCAGGGTCCCCCCAGGCCCAGCAGGGTCCCCCAAGGCGAGCAGGATCCCCCCAGGGTCAGCAGGATCCCCCGGGGTCAGCAGGATCTCCCGGGGTCAGCAGGATCTCCCGGGGTCAGTAGGATCCCCCCAGGGTCAGCAGGGTCCCCCCAGGGTCAGCAGGGTCCCCCCTGGGTTCCCCCAGACCCTGTCCCTGCTGGGGGGGACCTGCACAGCCCCTCTGACGTCCCTTGAGCTCCCAGTGCCACTGCAGACCCCACCAGTGACACCCCTGGGCTCTGCCCTCCTCACATGGACTGGGATCTCCCAAATCCACTGGGAAAGAGCCCAAAAATCCCAGTGACACCC
>VZDJ01000769.1:204675-217328 GCA_008694505.1 Cyanoderma ruficeps | reverse complement strand
GCTGGGGACAAGGGATGGAGGGACAGGACACAGGGAATGGCTTCCCACTGGGAAAGAGGAGATTTGGGTGGGATCTTGGGAACTGGGAATTCCTGTCTGGGCTGGAATTGCCAGAGCAGCTGTGGCTGCCCCTGGATCCCTGGCAGTGGCCAAGGCCAGGCTGGACCCTGGGGCTGGGCTGGGGACAGTGGGAGGTGTCCCTGCCATGGCAGGGGCGGCCCTGGGGGGGCTCTGGGGTCCCTCAGAGCTCAGCACACCCAGACACGGCGTCACCTCCGTGCGCACAGAACTCCAAGCAGCATTTGGAAAACCAGGATTTTACTGCTGGTGGTTTCCAGATGAGCCCAGCTGGGCTGTGTCCCACCACAGCTTTGGCTGCTGAGGGCTCCGAGCTGGGCACTCCTCTCCCAGGCAATCCCCTCTCCCAGGCAATCCCCTCTCCCAGGCAATCCCTTCTCTCCAGCCCCCACATTCCCACTGGCAGCACGGTCCCAGCAGCAGGGTCGGGCTCCGGGCCAGCACCAGAGCGTGCTGGGGATCTCCCTGCTCCCGGGGATCTCCCTGCTCCTGGGGATCTCCCGGGAATCTCCCTGGTCCCGAGGATCCCTCCCCACTCCCAGATCTCTGGATCCAGCCTCGGGGTGGGGTTCCAGCACCTGCCCTGGCTCCCCATCACCCCAAATCCCCACGGATGCTCGCAGGGATCCCAAACCCCTCCAGCTCCGTTCCATCCCCGGAGCCAGCCCGGCCCCATGCCCAGGACACTGAATCCCTCTGGAATGAGCCCCACCGAGCCCACCCTGAGGGTCCGGGTGCCCCCTGCACCCCCTTCTGCTGCCCCCCACCCCCTGGAGCTGCAGGATCCGCCGGGAATTGCGGCCGGAGCCGCACCCGGAGCGATCCCAGCAAAGGCTCAGAGCCCTGTGCTTAAGGACTTAGAGGTTTCATGGCTGTAATTAACCTTAATCTTTAATTTATAGGGCACGGGGAGGCCAGGGGGTGCTGGGGCTGCTCTGCTCAGCCCCCAGCACGAGTCCATGACCCCGGGGTGGGACCCTTGGTGGAGCTGCTCCGTGTCCCAGGGTCACGGCTGTGCTATGGGGGGACAATTCCACCCCGGCTCCACATCCCTGCCACCCTGTCCCTGCCCGTGGAGTGGCCACACGCCCCGTCTGTCACCCACCCCTGTGGCTGTCACCAGCTGGGGAACTGCTCCAGGGATTGGTCAGTGACAGCAATGGGATGTCCCAGCACCCAGTGTCACTGTCCCAGCATCCCGGTGTCACTGTCCCAGCATCCCAGTGTCACCGTCCCAGCACCCCGGTGTCACTGTCCCAGCACCCAGTGTCACTGTCCCAGCACCCTGGTGTCCCTGTCCCAGCATCCCAGTGTCACTGTCCCAGCACCCCGGTGTCACTGTCCCAGCACCCCAGTGTCACCGTCCCAGCACCCAGTGTCACTGTCCCAGCATCCCAGTGTCACTGTCCCTGCACCCTGGTGTCACTGTCCCTGTACCACCCAGTGTCACCATCCCAGCACCCCGGTGTCACTGTCCCAGCACCCCAGTGTCACTGTCCCAGCACGCCGGTGTCACCGTCCCAGCACCCAGTGTCACTGTCCCAGCATCACCCCAGTGTCACTGTCCCAGCACCCCGGTGTCACTGCCTCAGCACCCCAGTGTCACTGTCCCAGCACCACCCAGTGTCACTGTCCCTGCACCCAGTGTCCCTGTCCCAGCACGCTGGTGTCACCGTCCCAGCAAAAGTCCCCCCAGGTCCCACCTGTCCCACTGAGGGCTCCATCACAGAAATCTGGGCTTAAACCAGGCCTGATGCAGCCGGGAAAAGGGACAGGACATGGCTCAGGCACACGGGCTGCACAGACCCAGCCTGTGCTGCCAAGGTGGCTCCGCAGCACCAGAATCCCACGGGCACCCCCAGAACCCAGAGCTGCCCCCGTGGGGCACAAAGGGTTAAAAACCCTGCCAGGAGCAGGAGGAATATTCCCGCTCTTCATCCCCACCCTGCTCCCCAAACCCGCAGTCTCACTGTGACTGCAACAGGAAGGCACAAAAAGCCCCAAAACCCTCAAATCTGTGACAGGAACCGCAGCCGAGCACGTGGCTGCCACCAGCCCGGGCGCTGCTCCAGTGTCCCTGTCCCAGCACAGGGGACAGACAGCCAGGGACAAACCCTGTCCCGGGGGAATTTTGGGCTGGCCGGCCTGGAAAGGGCCCCCAGAGCACAGATCCCGGGGCACAGGGCACTGCCAGGCACAGCCGCCCCCCAGCCCGCAGACCCCAAAATCCTGCTGAGGATCCACATCCCCGTGGACGCAGGCGGGTGGGCACGAGCAGCCAGGTGAGGGTTTTCCTGAGCACCCCAAAACCTGCAGGGTGGGCGGGAGACAGGGTAGGGTGGCAGCAGCAGATCCCCGAGTCACCAGTGACACGGAGATGGGGCCAGACCGGACCTCCGGTGTCCCCAAACCCCACTGTGTGACCACAGACCTCCAGGGTCCCCAAACCCCACTGTGTGACCACTGACCACCTCTGGTGTCCCCAAACCCCAATGAGTGACCACAGACCTCCGGTGTCCCCAAACCCCAATGAGTGACCACTGACCTCCGGTGTCCCCAAACCCCACTGTGTGACCACAGACCTCCAGGGTCCATCCCCAAACTTCTGGGATTCATCCCTAGGTCCCTGTCATGTGTCCCCAGCCCCCGGGGTGTGTCCCCAGCCCTGTCCCCAGCCCTGCCACAGGCTGCGGGCTGCAGTGACACCCCGGGAAAGGTCTGACTCCCAAGGCAGCAGTGGGTGAAGGGCTCAGCCGAGACCCCCAGACCCACCCGGGCTCGGGCACAGCAATCTGGGGGGTTCGGGGACCCGGCAGGGAACGGGCTGAGGCGGGACAGGCACCGGGAAGGGACACGGGAAGGGGACACGGCGCCCGGGACTGAACCCGACCTTCGCTCTCCCGGGGCCCGCCGCCGGCACACGTGGGGACCCGACACCGGGCACTGGAGGGACCCTTCCCGGGGACCCCGGAGGGGCCGGGGGACCCCATCCCCGCGCTCTGTGCCGTGCGGACCGGACCGGGGCTCGGGGCTCCGGTCCCGCCGCTCCGCTCCGCCCCGCGGGGCCGGCCCGGGCCGGGCAGCGAGCGGAGCACGTGCGGCACCCCCGGGACGGCCCCGCTGCCGGTGGCCCCGCGCGGCTCCGCAACCCCTCGGGGCTCCGGGGCCGGCAGTGGAGCGGGACCACCGGCTCCGTCCCGGGACCCAAAGCGCTTCCCGGCACCGGGACGGCTCCGGTGTGGCGGCACCGTGCAGTGCCCGGTGCCGGGACGGCGTGGGGGAGCCGGCCTGCAGGGGGGACCCCGGGGTGCAGCGAGGCGTCCCCGGGCTGCGGGCGGTAACGGGTCAGCAACTGCCACGGGCAGGGGCCCGGGGGCACCGGAGGGGCTGCACCGGGGCTGGGGGGACCCGGGCACCGGCCGGGCAGCGGACAGGCTCCCGGTTACCGGGAAGGGAGGGAGAGCGGAGCGGGGTCCCGGGCCCCGGAGAAGTCTGCGGGAGATGGGGGTCCCCGGTCACCGGCGAGCCGCGGGGTCGGTGCGGGGAGCGGCGGGCACAGCCCTTACCATCTTGACGATGCCGCGCTGCACGACGGGCGGCGGCGCGGAGCCGCCCTGGCCGGGGTTGGCCGCGGAGGCCATGGCGGGGCCGGGCGGGCGGAGGGGCCGGGTCGGGCCGGGCGCGGGCGGCGGGAGCGCGGCGGGGCCCGGGGCGAGCGCGGAAGGGACCGCGGGGCGGGGCCTGGGCCAGTGGGGGGCGTGGCCTCCTCGAGACCACGCCCCGCGCGCGGCCGGCGGCCAACGGGCGGCAGCTCCCGCCGCGCGCGCCGCCCCGCCCCCCAGCGCCTGGGCCAATGGCGGAGCTCCTTTGGTGACGTCACGCCCCTCGCGGCCCCGCCCGGCCCGGCGCGCGGGAGGGGGCGGGACTTCCGGGGCGCGCGGCGCCAGGGACACGTCGGCAAAGGCCGCCCGCGCGCACACGTGGCCTCGCGCCGCGCCGGGGGCGGGGCCGCTCAGGAACACGCCCCTTTTCGTCACCGACGGGCGGGGCTTGGTGGGGACACGCCCCCTTCCGTCTGCGGCGCGCGCGGCGGGGGCGGGGCGGCCCCGGGGTCGGGGTTGGGGTCCCCCGGTGGATCCCGGCCCGGCCCCGTGACCGGGGATACCCCGGGGGGACCCGCGGGATCCCGACCAGGGGACACCCCGGGGGGACCCGCGGGACCCCGGCCCGGCCCCGGCATCCGGAGACCCCCAGCACATCCCCACGGGGCCCCCCGGAGCCGGGCACCGCCGACACATCCCCCAGGGCAGCCCCAGCGGGGCAGCAGGCAGGGACCCCCGGTGCTGTGTGCAGCCCCTCCGTGACACCCCCATGACACCCCCAGGGTCACCGGAGCGTCCCGACGCCGCTCCCAGCCCGGCCCCGGCAGTTTTGGGGGGAAAAGGACGGAGAATGGGGCACCCACCCCTGGGCGGTTTGGGGGCCGTGGTAGGGACGGTCCCGCTGCCCGGGGGTCGCTCCCATCCTACACCCGCACCCCAAAACCCCCTTCCCACCGACACCGCACCCTGCCGGGAACAGCGGCGCTGCCAGGCCAGGTGGCCTCGAGCCCCTGAAGTCACCCATTGTCACCTCGTCCTGGCAGGGGACACTCGCAGTCCGGACACAGCTCCAGGGTGTCCTGGCTCAGGGGACACTGGCACGGCCCCCCACTCTCTGGGGGTCCCTCCCGTCCCCGGGTGACCCCAGCGGATCAGAGCGTACCTGGGGGGATCAGAGCACACCTGGGGAGGATCGGAGGGCTCCGGGGGGGGGGTCGGAGCGCACCTGGGGGGGATCGGAGCGCACCAGGGGGGAGGTCGGAGCCTATCGGGGGGATTGCCCCCTCCTCGGGAGCAGGGATGCTCCACACGTGTGGCCCCAGAGTGCCCTGTCCGGGCACGGCTGCCACGGAGGAGGAGCCAGGGGGGTCCGTCCGAGCTGGAATCGCCCCTCACTGTAGTGGTGCAAAGGGTTTTCTATA
Organism: Cyanoderma ruficeps; assembly: GCA_008694505.1. Classification (NCBI taxonomy): domain Eukaryota; kingdom Metazoa; phylum Chordata; class Aves; order Passeriformes; family Timaliidae; genus Cyanoderma; species Cyanoderma ruficeps. The sequence continues at coordinate 212,227 of VZDJ01000769.1, read as the reverse complement.
CCTCACCACACCCCGGGTTTCCCCGGGAAGCGGCGGCACCGAGCGCACCGGGGCTCGGCGGGGGCGGCGGCTCCCGCACGTCGGGAACATCCCACGGGAATCCGCCCCACCCGCCTCTCCCGTCCCTCACTGCACCTTCACCCACCCTGTGGTGGTTTTTCCCGTGTTTCTTATGTTTTTCCCGTGTTTCTGATGTTTTTCCCGTGTTTCTTATGTTTTTCCCATGTTTCTGATGTTTCCCATGTTTCTGATGTCTCCCCACATTTCTGATGTCTCCCCACATTTCTGATGTCTCCCCATATTTCTGTTGTTTCCCATGTTTCTGATGTTTCCCATATTTCTGACGTCTCCCCACGTGTGCTCTCTCCGGAGTTCGTCCCCCACACGCCGTCCCAGTCCAGCCCTCACCCCTTTTCCAGAGGGTCCCACTCCAGGATTTTGCTGCCCTGGCTGTGCCGGAGTCTCCCAATCCATGAGGAATCCTCTCCCCGCTCTCTCCTCACCTGCCACAACCTTCCGCCACTTTCTGATCTCCCAGCCTTTTGATGATAATTTATTAATTTCTTGGGTTTCTCCCCGTTTTTAATACTTAGCCCCTTTTGGGGGGCAGGAAATCTCTGCCCAAAAACCTGGAAAAGCAGTTCCATCATCCTGATCCATGGAATTTCTGGGCCCTCTCCTCAGCATGTCCTCGTCCCGTCTTGCAGCTGCATCCCACCAGGGACGATGGGGAGGACACCTTCAAGCCCCCGAATTGCCTCTTTTAGCCCGAATCCTTTAATAACCATCATTTTGATGGAAAAGAGAGTGAAATTGTAGGTGGGAACGTGGGGATTAACTCGGTTTTCTTGGTCGGCTGAGTCATCTGGGCTTTTAACTTCCACCTGCTCTTTCTGCAGGAGAAAAGGATGGGATTTTCCAGGCGTTCTGGTGCTCGGTGAGGAGCAGGGTGACCTTCCGCAGGGAGAAGGGTGCGAAACAGCCTTGGATGTGCAGAAAGGAGGGACAGAGGGAGAGGAATCAGGGAATCATGGCATGGCTGGGTGGGAAGGGACCCCGGAGCCCCTCCAGGGCCACCCCTGCCCTGGCAGGGACACCTCCCACTGTCCCAGGCTGCTCCAGGTCCCATCCAGCCTGGCCTGGGGCACTGCCAGGGATGGGAATGTCCCACTGGAAACGCAGAGTGGATCCCCTGGGAGCTGCAGCTCATCCCTCTGCCCTCCCAGCCGCCACCCCGGGAGCAGCCCAGAGCTGGCTGTGAGCCGGGATGAGGAGAGGGAGCACCAGGAACTGGGTGTGGGGCTCCGTAACAGCGAGGTCTCCTCTGGACTGGGACGGCCATTCCCAAATCCGGTTATCCCAGGGCACAGCCTGGGAGAGCACTGAGGGTCCCCTGGGACTGGGGGTGCCCTGGGACTGGGACTGGGGGTGCCCCGGGACTGGGACTGGGGGTGCCCCGGGACTGGGGGTGCCCCGGGACCTGGTCCCCCTGAGCCACTGGCAGATATTCCCTGTGGGATGGGGGCTCTGCCCCTCCTGCTCCCGCCACTGCCACTCGGGGAATGCAGACACAATTCCAGACAAAATCCCGGGAATGGGCCATGGATGGATGTGAGGATGGAGATGGGATGGATGTAGGGATGGAGATGGGATGGATGTAGGGATGGAGATGGGATGGGAATGGGACGGGATGGAGATTGGACGGAAACGGGGATGAAAGTGGGGAATGGGATTGGAGATGATCTGGGGGTGGAGGAGGAGATGGGATGGAGATGAAGGCAGAGATGGAGCCAAAGATGGAGCTGAGGGCAGAGATGAAAGCAGAGGAAATGGAAGAATGCAAAGATGGAGATGGAGACAAAGACAGACACGAATACGGAGGCAAAAATAAAGATGGAAAAAGAAATGAAGATGCAGATGAAAATGGAGATGGAGATAAAGGTGAAGATGATGGATCTGCTCAGCTGGATCCCTGTCCCCTGCAAACTCCCCCACAGGGCCGTGGGGGACAGCCCGTCCCTGCTGAGCTGTGCCAGGAGCGCCTTTCCTGGGACACGCCCTCCCTTTGGGACGGTGGAGCTTTGTGCTCCCCTCCACGGCTCCCAGTGACCCCAACACGCCCCCGATCCTGCCTGGGGACAGTGGGGACTGGGTCCTCCTTTCCGCCTTTCCCCCTTTCCCCCTTTCCCCCTTTCCTCCGTCCCAGCTGCAGCCGGAGTGACCCGGTGGTGGCAGGAGGGGACACTCGTGTCCCCACCACCCCGCGCTGCCGGGGAAGCGTCCCCACACCGCCCCCGGGAGGCTCAGCGCCCCCAAATCCCCGCCAGAGCTCTTCCCTGGGGAGCAGGGGAAGGGCACAGAGGCACAAACGGGGCTGCCACGGCGGGTCCTGGGTCTTCCCTGCACCTCTCCAGAGCTCTGTCCCCCCCTCTCCGTGTCTCCAAATCTGTCCCCACCGCTCCACCTCTGCCTTTGCACCTCTCCAATCTCCCTGATGACACCGCCACACCTCTCCTGTTTCCCCCTCCCCATCATTCCATGTCTTCACACCTTCACCTCTCCGCCTTTCCACGTCTCCATAATTGTCTCCATCTCTCCATTTTAGCATTTCTCCACCTCTGTCTTTTCACCTCTCCGTGTCTTTGTCTCCATCTCTCCATCTCTCCCCCTCTCCACATCTTCACCTCTCCGTGTCTCCACGATTCTGTCCCCCCTCTCCTCCTCTCCATCTCTCCATTTCACCATCTCCTCGTCTGTCTCTCCACCTCTCCTCCTCTCCAAAACTCCACCTCTGCACATCTCCCGTCCCCGCTTCTCCGCCTCCCCGTCTCTCCCCGACTCCGTCTCTCCAGGTCTCCATCTCTCCGTTTCACCCTCTCTCCATCTCTGTCTCCGTCGCTGCTCTCCCCGTGTCCATCTCTCTTTCCATCTCCCCCTCTCCCCCGCTCTCCTCCCCGCCTTTCCCGGCCCGGTTTCCCGGTGCGCCCGGGACGCACCGCCCTGTGCCCGCCGCCGCCGCCTCTCCCCGAGCCCGCGGGGCTCCCCCGGCCTCCCCGAGCTGCGGGCGGCTCCGGGGGCTCCTCCCGCCGCCGGGGCACGGCGGGGCCGGCCCGGGAGCGCCCAGGCTCCGGCCGGGGTTGTGCGCACCGGAGCCCGGCGCGCCCGGTGCCGGCGCGCACAGCCCCGGGGGGAGCCCCGCCGCTCCGGGGCCGGCCCGGAGCCCCCCGCGCCGCCCCCCGCCCGGGCCCGGGGACGGCGGGACAGGGACGGGCCCGGCGGCCGAGCCCCGGTGCCGAGCCCCGCGCCCCGCTCGCCGCGGCCGCGTTACGCACGGGGCTCGCCCGGCCCGGGGGCTCCGCCGGGGCTCCCCCACGGCCGGGGCGGAGCGGGGGGGTCCCGGGGGGCCGAGGCGGAGCTGGGGGGGGCCCAGCCCCGGGCGCCGGCGCTGCCCGCGCCGCCGGCAGCCCGAGCCCGGCTCCGGGGTCCGGGACAGCCGGGGAGCCCCGGGGGCGGCGGGGGGGCGGCGCGGCGGCTCCCCGGGGGCCGGGGCCGGGCCCGGGGCCCGCAGGGCTGTGGTTAATGTGTAATTCGGAGCATATGGTATTTTCCGAAGGCGGGCAGTTGTGCGGAGCCCGGGGGCCGGGGCCGGGGTGCAAATAACGCCGGGTGACTCGCGGGGCCGGGCGCGGAGGGCCGCGGTGATGGGCTCCTCGCTGGCTAATGTTTGCTCTTCAAATATTTTACTTGAAAGGTTTACAACGTTGTTTTTTTTTTTAATCTTCCAAGAAGGGGCCATCTGTGCCGGTGGCTGGGCTGGAACACACCGGGGAGTCCCCGCCGGGGCCCAGCCGCCACCCCGGGGGCCGCCTTCTATTTGTTCAGCACCCAAAATAAATTAAATCGATGTAATAAAAGCGAAGCTGGATTTATGATTGAACCCCATATGTCCCTGTTTGCTTTGCGGGAGAGACGCGGGAGCGAAGCCCCTCGGGGGGCTCGGCCGGGGGCTCCCCGGGGCCGCTCCGGGGCGCGGCGGGGCCGTGCTGTCCGCCGGCCGCGGGTGCTGAAACGCCGCCGCTCGCCCGGCACCGACTCCGTGCCCGGCCCGGGGGGGCCCGAACGCCCCCGAGTCCCGAGGGATCCCCCCGGGCCGGGCGTGTGCTGGGCGCGGTCACATCGGGCCGCCCCTTCCTCCCCGTCCTCCTCTCCCTCCCGCCGTGACATCACGGCCCCGCCGCCGGCACTGAGCGCCCGCCCGGCTCCCGGGACGCTCCGGCCCCGCTCCCTCGAGGCTCCACAGGTACCTCCCCGCCCCGCTCCGGCCATTCCCGCTCCCCCGAGCGCCTTTTCCTGCGGGTAAAAGCGGCAGGAATTCGCTGTAGGGGTCGGTGGTGAACCCCGAACGTGGAGAAGTTTTGGGGTCCCCGGAGTTACCGGCTCTGGCCCGGCCCCGCTGAGTCCCGCTGGCTCCTCGTTCCTGCCTGTGCCGCACGGAGACCGAGCTCATCCCGGCCCCAGGAGCCCCTCGGCACCATCCAAGGGGCACCGAGGGCTCGCAGCTCGGCTTTCCCAGCGCTCCCAGCTGGGAAAGAAATCCCGGTGTCACCTCCGGGCACAGCGCGGGCCAAGCCCGGGAGTGCTGGGGGGGCTGCGCGGGCCCCCGAGGGGACTCGTGTCCTGCTCCTCCCTTCCCTCCTTCCCTCCTTCCATTCCTCCTTCCCGGAGCAGCATCGCTCCGTGCATCCCCCAGGGCACAGCCATGGGATCCGTCCCCGTCCATCCCTGCCCGAGCAGAGGGAGACGGGACGCGCCTCAGCTTTGCTGCTCGGAAACCCGCGGGCTTGTCCCCGCCGTTGGATTTATTTCGCTCCTCCCGCATTGCACCGGGGGTCGGTGCCGCCGGGCAACTCCCTCAGGCTGTGCAGGGAGGAGGCGCAGGGGGATTTGGGGACTGCGGCAGGGAAAGCCCCGCGCTGGGGGTGTCTGGGGGCGTTTTAGGGTGTCCAGGTGAAATCCTGGGTGAGCTGGGGGCTCCGGCAAGGCCGTGGGGCAGCAGCAGCCGCCGGGCTCGGTGGCACCTCGGCGGCTCCAGCGCTGTCCGAGGTGTTCAGGCAGGAGAGGCACTGGCACAAGGTCCCTGTGGGAATCCTGCCGGGAAATCCTCTGGAGCCAGGCTGGGAGAGCTGGGGGTGTCCAACCTGGAGACTGAAAGGCTCTGGGGAGAGCTCAGAGCCCCTGGCAGGGCCTAAAGGGGCTCCAGGAGAGCTGCGGAGGGACTGGGGACAAGGGATGGAGGGACAGGACACAGGGAATGGCTTCCCACTGCCACAGGGCAGGGCTGGGTGGGACCTTGGGAATTGGGAATTCCTGCCTGGGAGGATGGTGGGCATGGGGGATCTCTCCATTCCCCGTGGATCCCGGCACCCAGCCGGGGTGGGGTGGGCGTGGGGACCCTCCTGTCCCCCGGGGGGTGTCCAGGGGGGCTCTGCAGGGGCTGGGCCGCGGCTCAGCCACACCGGCAGGCAGCACGGGCAGCACGGGCAGCACAGGCGGCACGGGCAGCACGGGCAGCATTCCCGGTGTCTCCGGGGAGGTCCACAGCCCCGTGACCTCTTTTCCGGGTCGTTATCCGCTGCGTCTGGAGCACAAAGACTTCCCACGTCGCCCTCGAGTGTTTCCATCCTCTGCTCCAGGACTCCTGCCCTTGCCCCTTCCCGTCGCAGCAGCGTCGTGGCTGAGCCCCGGACACCGGCGCTGATTTATCCGGCCCCGCGGCGTCCCCCGTGTCCCACCGGCAATTCCCAGGCGCCCACAGCCCCCCGAAGCCTCTCCGCGATGCAACACCGAGGTGAGGAACGCGGCGGCTCCGGGCGCGGGGTCCCGCTGTTCCCGGTGGGGCTCGGGGATGCGCCGTGCCGCCCTTCCCTGCCCCGGCACGAACGCGTCCGGTGACATCCCGCCTGTCACCCCCCTGCCCTTCCCAAATCTTCCCCTGCTCTTCCACGGGGTGTTTTTCCTGCTCCCTGGGGCCGGTGCCCCCATTCCCTGCCCGCACCCACCCCCAGCACGGAGCCCCTCGTCCCCCCAAGCCCCCTCAGCACCCCCGGCCCGGCCTCGCTCCCGGAGCCGTCCTGGGGAGCCGGGAGGGCAGGACGGGCAGCCCCGCTCCCCCCAGCCCTGCGCCCCTCCGCAGGGCCCAGCGGGGTCAACCAGCTCGGGGGGCTCTTCCTGAACGGCCGCCCCCTCCCCACGTGCAAGAGGCAGAGAATCATCGCGCTGGCGGCCAGCGGTGCCCGCAGCTCCGACATCGCCCGCAGCCTCAAGGTGCGCCCGGGTCGGGGGTCTCCTTCCCCCCTCCCCAAATCCTCCCCGCGCTCAGGTTTTGTCCGCAGGTGTCCAACGGCTGCGTCAGCAAAATCCTGGGCCGCTACTACCGGACGGGCGCCGTGGGGCCCAAGGCTGTGGGGGGCAGCAAGCCCCTCACGGCCACCCCCGCCGTGGTGGCCAGGATCGCGCGGCTGAAGCTGGAGCAGCCCGGGCTCTTCGCCTGGGAGATCCGCCGGCAGCTGCACGCCGAGGGGATCTGCGCCATCCCCAGCGTGAGTCCCGCCCGGGGATCCCGGGGCTGCGGGAATTCCCAGGGCCGGGACGGGCAGCGGGGTCCGAGCCCACGGCCGGGGGGCGGGAGGGTGGCGGGAGGTGGGAATGGTGTGCGAGGAAGGGCTCGGGAGAGTCGGAATGATGCCCCGGGAAGGGCTCGGGAGAGTCGGAATGATGCCCCGGGAGGGACTCGGGAGAGTTGGAATGATACCCCGGGAAGGGCTCGGAGTGATGGGAAAGGTTCGGGTCCGTGGGAAGAGCTCGGGGACGGGAAGGATCCCCAGGGAAGGGCTCGGGAACGGGAAGGATCCCCAGGGAAGGGCCCGGGAACGGGAAGGATCCCCAGGGAAGGGCTCGGGAATGGGAAGGATCCCCAGGGAATGGCTCAGGAACGGGAAGGATCCCCAGGGAAGGGCGCGGGAACGGGAAGGATCCCCAGGGAAGGGCTCGGTGCTCGGTGAGACGCGGAGCTGGAGCAGGCGGGGAGGGGAAGGCGAATGGGGAAGCAGAGCCCCCACCCACAGCCCCGAGCCCGGCTGCCTCCTCGGGCCTGGGGACGCGGCGGTGGCTCCGCGCCAGGTGTCCCTGTGCGTCCCGAGGACAGCCGGAGCCGCCCTGCCGATCCCCCCGTGCCAATCGCCGCTCGATCCTGTCAGTCCCGGGAATTCCGGGCTCCTGGGTCACAGACACGGAGCAGACGGGCTTGGCCCCGGGGCGGAGAGTTCCTGGCTCCGCGACCTCCGCCTCCGTTCCTGCCCCCGCAGCCCCGGGGGTCCCGTCCCCTGTCCCCTCCCGGGCACATCCCCTGTCCCCTGCCCAGGTCTCGTCCATCAACCGCGTGCTCAGGACCCTCCCCAGCGACCTCCGGCTGGCGGCCGAGCCCCGGGACCCGCGGCCACCGGGTGAGCCTTTGCCGGGCCGCCCCAAAGCCCGGGCCCCTCCTGAGCCTTCC
>VZDJ01000769.1:184621-204590 GCA_008694505.1 Cyanoderma ruficeps | reverse complement strand
GAATCGCCATTGTCGGGACGGGCTCGTGTCCCCTTGGGGGGCCCGGCCATTGCTGCGGGGCCCCAAACCACCCCCGAGCACCACAAACTACCCCCAGAGCACCCCAAACGGCCCCAGAACACCCCAAACCACCCCAGAGCACCCCAAAGCACCCCAGAGCGCCCCAAACCACCCCAGAGCACTCCAAACCATCCCAAGAGCACCACAAACCACCCCCAGAGCGCCCAAACGGCCCCAGAGCACTCCAGAGCACCCCAGAGTGCCCCAAAGCACCCCGGAGTGCTCCAAACGACCCCAGAGCACCACAAACCAGCCCAGAACATCCCAAACCACCCCAGAACGCCCCAAACCAGTCCAGGGCACCCCAGACACCCCAGAGCCCCCCAGTTAGCTGGCCCCGGGGTCTGGCTGCACATCCGGGCATTTCCTGCCCGGGAGGAGCAGCCCTGACCCGGCCGGTGTCACCGTCATCCCCCCGCAGAGTTCCAGAGGGGACAGTACCCGGACACCGCCACCCGGGAGAGCCTGGCCGCGGCCACCCAGCTCCCGGACACCACCATCAGGGTAAGAGGGGACCCGCCACGTCCTGGGCACCGGGACAGCCCGGACAGGCCGCCGGGATCGGGGCCGGCAGCCCCGGGGGGACGGGGAGCCCTCCTGCCCTCGGGGACATCTCCAGACTGTGTCACCACTGCAGGGCTGGGGACTCCAGACGATGGCAGCGACTCCCCAGGGCTGCGTTTGTCCCTGGCTCGGGGTCCCTGCATGGCACAGCTGGCACTGGCACACTCCATGGCACACTCCATGGCACGTGTGTCACTCTCCATGGCACAGTCCATGGCACACTCCATGGCACATGTGTCACTCTCCATGGCACAGTCCATGGCACACTCCATGGCACATTCCATGGCACACGTGTCACTCTCCATGGCACACTCCATGGCATATTCTATGGCACACCTGGCACAGCTGGCACATCTGGTACACTCCATGGCACACTCCATGGCATGTGTGTCACTCTCTATGGCACACTCCATGGCACACTCCATGGCACACTTGTCACTCTCCATGGCACATTCCATGGCACATGTGTCACTCTCCGTGGCACACTCCATGGCACACTCCCTGGCACACAGCCCTCACACACTCGTCCCAGCAGCTCCAGCCCCACATCCCAGTGCCGACCCTCTCCCGGTGCGTGGCATCTCCTCCCCTGCAGCCCCAGAGCACCGCGGCCTCTGGGTGTCCAGGCAGTGCCAGCAGCGAGTCCCCCGGCCAGGGGCACCCCACAGCACACACGTGTGTGCCAAACACCCGTGCCCTGTGCCGGGGACACTCCTGGAGCCTGCCGTGTGCTCCCGGCCCGGGGAGGCGGGCAAGGATCAACGCCCTTCCTCTGCCCGGGCCCGTGCCCACTCCCGGGATGGAACCCCTTGTCCCTGTCCGTGTTTGGGATCAAGGCCTGCCCTTTGCCCATGCCCGTGGTGATGCCCAGGGTCAAACCCTTTCCCGTGCCCGTGCCCGTGTGCACGCCTGGGATCGAGACGTGGCCGTGCTTTTCCCACGCCCGTGCCCATATCCACGTGTGGGATGGAGCCCGTTTCTCTGCCCGTGTCCCGCCCGTGTCCCCGCTCACTCTGGACTGGAGCCCCCGGGGGTCGGAGCCGCGCCAAGGGGCCGTGGGATGGGCGGGGGGCGGCAGCCTCAGCTCCCGCCCTCTCCCCAGGTCTGGTTCTCCAACCGCCGAGCCAAGTGGCGACGGGAGAACAAGCAGCGGCTGGAGGTTGGCGGAGCAGGTGACAGCCCGGGGACCGAGGGGACGGGACGGGGGACCTGCCGCCCGAGGAGGCAGCGGGGCCCAGGGGCGCCCCTGGGAGGGAGCGAGGATGAAATTTGGGACGCCTGGGGTTGCTCCGCGGGGAGCTGCGCTGAGGCCGCGCGGTGCCCGAGCCGGGACATTGTCCCCAAGCCGGGACATTTTCCCCGAGCCAGGACATTGTCCCCGCCCGTGCCCACGCAGGCTCCTGGTGCGACTGGATCCCTCCCGCCTTCGGTCCCGCCGCCGCAGCCGCCGCCCGGGTGAGACACGGCCGGTCCCGGGGCGCTGGGGACACCCCGACAGGCTCCAGCACCCCGGAGCGCCCCGAGCCTCTGCCAGTGCCCCCCTCGGGGGTGACCTGGTCCCGAGCACCGCAGGGATGACGTGGCGCTCTCTGGTCCCCCCGCAGCCCCTCGCGGACCCCCCCGCGGGCTCGGTGCAGCCCCTCCGCGCCCACCCGCGCCCCCCGGCCCCGCTGCACCTCTGCGCCTCCGGGCCCTGCGCCTGGGACGACGCTTGCTGCGGTACGAGGGGCGGCCTCCGGCACGGGCAGGGTGGGAACTGCCGGGGGGGGGCGGGACCCCCGAGTTTCTGGGGCTGGGGGTCCCCCCGCAGGGCCCCGCGGGCCGGGGGCGGTGCCTGAGCCCCGTGTCCATCCCGCAGGTTTAGTTCCCGGCGGGAGCCCCGCTCCGGCGCCCTGGCAGCCCCTGGAGAGCCCCCGGTTCCCCCTGCTGCCCCCCGGGCTCACCCCGCTGCCAGCCTGGGGCCCCGAGCCCCGCTGAGCCCCCGGTGCCTCCGCCCGCCCCCCGACCCGGGCTGTCCCGGCAGGATGGGGGGCTCTGACACCCCCCGAGCCGGGAATTGAGGCGATTCCTGAAGGGCGGGCCTCGGTGAGCGGCAGGTCCCCGAACCACTTCCAGAGGCTGTTGGATGGCGGAATCCAGGATCCCCGACCCGTCCCGGGAGCGCCCAGCCTCCGGCACCTTCTCCAGAGCCAGGACAGCTCCTGGGAGCAGCGATCCCGCTGGAGCACAGGGAATGTCCCGGATCCCGGGATCCCAAACGCGCTGCCCCGCGGGGAGCAGAGCCGGGGCTGCGGCTCCAGCGCTGCCCGGGCCGGGGGCGCAGCGGGGGAAGGGGATGGGGGGTCCCGGCAGCCCCGGAGGCGGGAGCCGGTGACACGGGGGACACCCCTGGGTGGCAGCAGCAGCAGCTCGGGGTGGCACCTCCCGCCCCTCCGCGTCCCTCGGGGCTCGGGGACTCCCGCCTCGAGCTGTTCCCATTCCCGCTCCGTTATTAAACCGCTTTTCCCTCCTCCCCGGCTCCGCCCGCGTCTCCTCCCGAGCCGGGCCCGGCCCCGCTCGTTCTCGCCCCCGGCCCCCGGCCCGGCCCCTCCCTGCCCCGCCCGGGCGGCGGAATGGCGCAGAGACCGCGGTCCTGGGGCAGCAACAGCGTTATTGCCACAACAAACTCAACCCCGGCGTGCGGGGGGCGCGGGGCGGGCGGGGACGGAGCAGCCCCGGGCCCCGCGGCCGCGATTCCGGCGGGGAACGCTCCGGGGCCGCGGGGCCGGAGCTGGGTCTGCTCCTCCTGCGGGTCAGCCCAGCTGGTCCCTCAGAAACTGCAGGAAATCCCTGAGCAGGTTACAGAACTTCACCAGGCCCCGGTACGGCACCGAGAGGAGCAGAAATCGGTCCGGCTCCGGCTCCGGTTTCGGTTTCGGTGTTGGCGTTGGCTCCTCCTCGGGCACCGGGGGGATGTCTGGCTCTGGTGTTGGAGCAGCTGTTCCTGCTGGGAACAATCCCGTCTGGAGCAGGGTCGGGGTGCTGAGGCTCCGTCCAGCGCTGTTCCCCCATTCCTGGCCCAGCCTGGAATTGTGTCGGGATTGCCCAGGCCCGGGGGCAGCCCCTGCACCTCGCCCCGGACGGGCACAGACCCAACTCTCATGTGTTTGGGTCCGTCAGTGGGAAACCAACAGGTGGCATCGATAAAGACACATTGAGCAGGACACTGTGACCAGGACACGCTGACCAGGACACGCTGAGAGGGACATTCTGATCAGGACACACTCACCAGGACACAGTGGTCAGCACACACTGGCCAGAGCACACTGACCAGGACACAGTGGTTAGCACACTCCAATCAGGACACTCCGATCAGGACACACTGACCAGGACACTGACCAGGACACACTGACCAGGACACATTGGTCAGCACACACTGACCAGGACACACTGACCAGGACACAGTGGTCAGGACACTCCGATCAGGACACATTGACCAGGACACTGACCAGGACACACTGACCATGACACAGTGGTCAGGACACTCTGATCAGGACACATTGACCAGGACACTGACCAGGACACACTGACCAGGACACACTGACCAGGACACATTGACCAGGACACAGTGGTCAGGACACTCCAATCAGGACACACCAGTACACTGACCAGTACACTGACCAGGACACGCTGACCCAGACACATTGGTCAGCACCCACTGACCAGGACACACTGACCAGGACACATTGGTCAGGACATTCTGACCAGGACACACTGACCAGGACACACTGACCAGGACACAGTGTAGAAAATGAGGAGTGGTCAGGACACAGTGGTCAGGACACATTTCCCAGGACACTGACCAGGACACACTGACCAGGACACAGTGGTTAGCACACTCCAATCAGGACATATTGACCAGGACACTGACCAGGACACACTGACCAGGACACATTGACCAGGACACAGTGGTCAGGACACTCCAATCAGGACACACCAGTACACTGACCAGTACACTGACCAGGACACGCTGACCCAGACACATTGGTCAGCACCCACTGACCAGGACACACTGACCAGGACACATTGGTCAGGACATTCTGATCAGGACACACTGACCAGGACACAGTGTAGAAAATGAGGAGTGGTCAGGACACAGTGGTCAGGACACATTTCCCAGGACACTGACCAGGACACACTGACCAGGATACAGTGGTCAGGACACTCCAATCAGGACACACTGACCAGGACACATTGGTCAGGTCACGAGCCCCTCCAGGCCAGCAGAGTCCCTGTGCCCATGGCCTGCAGGAAGCTGAGGGTCCAGGCTGGGACACAGAGGGCCAGGACAGGGCGTGACCCCTGCTCACCACGGCTGGGGATCCTGAGCCCCTTGGTGCCACCAAGGCAGCGTCACCTGGCCTTGGGGACATCGGGCCACCAGCTTTGCTTGTGGCCATCATGGTGCTGGCCAAGGGGGGTGCTGTGGGTAGGCAGAGCAACCAAATCTCGTTAATGGCTTAATTGGATTGACCAGAGGGGGAGAATGTGCACTGCCGGGACAGTGTGGCCTGAGCACCCTCCTCTGAAGTGGTCGAGATAAAGTCCAATTCCATTCCTGCATCTTTGGCAATTCCTGTCATTGACACCCAGTGTCAGGTGCCAGAGCTCCAGGCTGTCAGAAATATCATTTTCCATTTCTGATTGGGGATTAATTATTTGTTTGTGCCGTGTGAACTGGGTGTGATTACGAGGCCGTTGTTAATTACCATGGCTCCTTCCTGCCTCCTGAACCTGTGCCCCGGGGCACCCAAACCCTTCCCAAGGTCCATAATCTGGGGAGTTGAGCAGTAATTACCCCAAATGAGGGTAATTACCCCAAAAGAGGCTGACACCAGCAGGCTCTGAGGGCTTGCCCTGCTGACCACCCAAATTCAGCATCTGGCAGTGCTGAAGCCACCCAGTGACCTGACTTGTCACCCACAAGAATTGAAATCACAACTGTAGATGGACTGGCCACGGAACTGTGGAATCTCAGACTGGTCTGAGCTGGAAAAGACCAAGAGATGACCTTGTCCACCCAACCACCCACCATGGGGACCATCACCTGGTGACACGGCGGCTGTCCCAGCCCTGGGCAGAGGGAACGAGCACCACTGGCTTCAGAAACCACCTCATGGTTATTTAACAATGATTGCCAGGGAGAGGAAATTAAAAAGGAGTTTTCCCCCCAAATCCTTCTCAATCCAGGCCCCCCGCCTGCTGACACACTGGGTTTGACTCCAGGCTCCTCACAAGATCGAGATGGAGAGAAAGGTGGGATCAAAGCTCCAGGGAAACCCCTCCCATCCCAAAATTCCATTGCAGCTGCAGCCGGAGTTTCCTCGGTCGGACGTCGGGGACCAACCGGTGACAATTCCCGGTGGTGACAATTCCCGGTGGTGACAATTCCCGGTGGTGACAATTCCGTGTCACTCCGCAGTTCGGATGGAGCAGCCCCTGTACCCGCGGGCACAGACTCCTCTGCTCGGGGGGTTATCAGAGGGACCCTGGGCTCTGGAACCTGAACCCCTCCGTGCACTGGGATTCGATTGACTCCACGATTAATGATTTCTATTCCACAACAGTTGGAACGTGTCCTGGCACGGGGAGACCCCCCCAAAGACCCCCAAACACCCACGGCCGGGCTGCGGGAGCGATGGGGACACCGGGCCGGGCGGCGCTGCGGGCCCCGGAGGGACGGGAGGTGGGATAATGGGTCTGGGGGCGTGGAGCCCCTCAGGACGGTTCATCGGGGCGGGGGGCGCTGGGACCCCCGGGCCCGGTGCGGGCGGGTCGGGGGAGCCCTCAGGGTCAGTTCGCTGAGAATGGCGGAAGCGGGACCGCCGTGGGACGGCCCGGGGGGCTCTGGGGGGGCCCTGGGGGGGCACCGGGACCCCCGTCCCGGTTTGAGGGGGGGTCGCGGACCCTTCCCGCCGCGCCGCCTGCGCCCGGACACGTTTGGCCGCAGCACCGCCGGAAACCCGTTCCGGGCGGGGCGTGGTGGTGGTGGGGGGGGCGGTGGGACAAACCGGGGCGGGATGGGAGATAACGGGACGGGACGCGATGGAATGGGACGGGACGGGTCGGGAAGGGATGACGCGAGACGGGGGAGGCGGAACGGGGCGGAACCGTGCGGAACGGGCAGCGGCGAGGGAGGCGGGCGGAACGGAAGGACGCGGAACGGAAGGCGCGCGAGCGCGTTTCCGGAGGCCGGCCCGGTGCGGCGGAGCGGCGATGGCGGCGGGCGGGCGGCGCTGAGGGACCGGCCATGGAGCGCGGGCCGGGCCGGCCCAGCCTGCAGCTCGTCCAGCAGGCCGTGCAGGCGCTCTACCACGACCCCGACCCCAGCGGCAAGGAGCGGGCGAGCTGCTGGCTGGGCGAACTGCAGCGCTCGGTGAGAGCCGCGGGCGGCGGGTACCGGGCCCGGGCTCGCGGGGAGGCCGCGGGCCCCATCCGGGGTGGGGCGGGGCAGGGAACGGCGGCCCCGGGGAGACTCTGCCCTGCCGCTGCCGCTTCCCGCTGCCCTGTGGCCGCCCCAGCCCTGAGCGTTCTCTGCAGAGAGACTTTAGACCAGGCCCGGAGGGACAGGACACAGGGAACGGCTTCCCACCGCCACAGGGCAGGGCTGGATGGGATCTGGGGAATTGGGAATTCCTGCCTGGCAGGGTGGGCAGGCCCTGGCACAGGGTGCCCAGAGCAGCTGTGGCTGCCCCTGGATCCCTGGCAGTGGCCAAGGCCAGGCTGGACCCTGGGGCTGGGCTGGGGACAGTGGGAGGTGTCCCTGCCATGGCAGGGGTGGCCCTGGGGGGGCTCTGGGGTCCCTCCCCACCCAAACCATCCCCGGGTTGCGAGGTTAACACCAGGGACAAGGGGCTGGGGCGTTTGGCACAGTCCTGAGGCAGCGGGGAACTAGGAATTGGCTCCCGGAGGGAAATTTGGGTTCCCCGCGGGCTTCTCCTGCCGGCGGGGGCGAGGGAGCTGCCGGTGTCCGTGAGGGGCTGGGGCCGTGAGGGGCTGGGGCCGTGAGGGGCTGGGGCCGAGGCCTCGTTCCCCTCCCCAGAGCCCTCAGGACACCCCCCGGCTCCTTCCCCCCACTGCCCCGGGGTCTGGGGTTTTGGTCGGTGTTTTGTGGGCTCCTCCCGCCCTGCTGGGGCTGCTTTGTCCCCCGGCCCCCTCGGGGGGTGGATGTTTCCCCTCCCTGGAGCTGGGGTGTGTCCCCTCTGTGCTGCCCTTGGGGGTCCCCCCTGCTCTCCCTGAGCTCCCCCAGGGGCCGTGGGGCAGGATCCCCTCACCCTGGGGTTGGGGAGGGGCTGTGTCCCTCCCCCTCCTTGCTCAGCTCCTCGGGAGCAGCTTCAGCTCCGTCCCCTCCCCACCCTTTGGTCTTGCCCCTCTTTGTTCCCCCAAACTCTGGTTTTCCCCAAAATCCCCCCAGCGCTGCAGCCACGTCCCCGCTCCCCTCGGAGTCCCCAATCCCCAGAGGGGCCTGGGGGGCTCCGGCAGCTGCTCCCCCCATTTCCCCCCGGGGAGGGGCTCTGCCCCCACGGGGATCCCGGCAGCTGGGAAAAGGGGATTCACATTCCAGGGATGGTTCCCCCGGCCCTGGGTGAGNAAATTAATGGCCAAATTCTTCTGCCAGGGCAGAATAAAGTCACCACTTGTCACCAAAGGGCCAGATTTCCTCAGTAGGATTGGGACAGTCAACATAATAGAATTTGAGTTCTGTCTAGCCCTCCTCCTTCCCTTCCTGACATTGCATCCTGGGAGCCCAGGAGCAAATGCTGCTGATTCCCTAAAGGGCCTGTGCTACACTTTCAACCCTTCTCTGCTTGACAAGAGCAGTTTCATCTCACAGAGGGAAGCTACTGGAAAGACAAGTTCTCCTCCTGTGACCATGAACTCCCATTGGCATGTCTCTGACAAACACCTATGCTGCTAAGAAAGAAAGAACTATTGGGAGCTGAAACACAACCCTTGCACAGCAGAAGCAGCTGCCAAGGCCCTGGGGTGATCCTTTGGCCAGTTTTGGAGGACCCAGATCCTGATGTGCTGTCTGGAGCACACACACACTGTTCTATGTCTGAGGACCAGGTCTGCAAGCTCTGGGGAAGCAGCAGGCAGAGCAGCAAGAGCATTTCCTCCCTTGCTGCCAGCAAACCTGAAAAACCACAAACTGTGGGGCTGGGAGGGACTGTGGGAGCAACCTCTGCACTGCAGACTGGTCTGGCACCTGCACCTGACACAGGATCCTCCTGAGAAAGATTGTACTATCCAAAAAGTTTCCTCCAGGGTGGTCTGTGCTCTTGCAGCTTTGATAGTACTGGGCTCACTCCCCTGAGATTTTAACCCTGCTTTGTATCCCTGTGAAATAACAATAGAGGAAGCCAAGTGCAGACCACGGTCTGCAGTTTTGTGTACCTGCCTATCAAATTGCCAGCAGCTGCCCCACCACTGGGCAATGGCATTGGCCTGCTGTAGCAAATTTTGCTATCCAGGTCAGAGCAGAAACAGAAATTCCTTCACAGAACATTGTGAGAAGCATCATATAGGACACTTAAAAGATGTGTTGCCATGAGTTGTTGAGGGTATGTATCTCTTGAGACTACCAATAAGCCACTTCTGTTAGGGGAAATACACAGGGAAAGCACCTTTGCTTCTGTCAGGAACAAAAGAAGATGTAGCAATAAGAGAAAATTAGAAAATGACCCCATTAAGGCATCAGCTGTTTGATGCTGCTAAATTACCAAGTCTAGTCAGAGAACAGCATGGCACTGAAACAAAACTGCTTTGAGAAGCCAAACCCAAGCTTGGGAAAAGCAGTAGAGAGGAGCTGGTTACAAAAGAAGTACGTCTGGTGAAGGACCTGCTTTTACATGTGGTACACTATCTGTGTGAATATCAGCACATCTGATGCCAGCTCCTATGACAAGTTACTGTGCAAAACCTTTCGTAACCTAGAGGTTGCAAGACTGCTAAGAGCACCATCACAAACCTCAATACTGTGGGCAAACTTATCTCATGGTTGCTGCTTGCAGCCTACAGCCAGACCCTCCCCATGTCTCCGCACCAAACCATCATAAAAAATGTTTTTGGGGAAATCATACTAATAGTGTGCAGAACAGATGAGTGTGTAGATGGTGTGCTGGGTTCTGAAGGCTTCCTGTCTCTTACCCAGGAAGGGCAGGGTCTGCAGGTGTCATCTGAGGTGAAAAATAAAGTGCAGCTCCCAGTGACATATTTCTAGTTACTGCTTTGGCTTTCAAGGTCTGTGTTAGTGAGAGAAACTGAACTGCATTTATATGGAAATACAAACGTCTAGAGAACACGTGTGATAATAGAATAAAGAAGTACCGTATTATTTTGGGCAGGCAGAATGCAATTGGAGCTGCATGCACACAAACCCCCCCTGTTTGCAGCGACAGAAGAATGGCCAGACCTGTTTCCAACATTGAAGATGTGCAAAGTGCCTTTGCATGACTGACCAGGCAGCAGAGACCCCAGGGCTGAGAGATATTTTTCCACCCTAGCCATCTGCGTGCCATAGAAGCTCTGTGAGAATCACCCAAGAACCGCCTCAGCTGGGTGGATTCAACTGACAAGAAGACAGGCGTTTCCTGCTGGTATGAGCAACAGCACTGACTCCTTCCTGCACAGAAATTTATTTGTCCCATTTAACATTTAAGAAACAAAGAAACAGAAAAGGGCTGGTTCACTTGACCAGGAGTCAGGCCTAGGACCCATCTGAACTGGTGAAGAGCTTACACCATCTGTTCCCCTGATTCAAGGCTTTCTCTACAAGGGAACACAACAGAAGAATCAATATTAATAGCATCAGCCAGGAGTTATTCTCTTTCAGTACCTGAAACTGCAGATTTTCTGCCAAATGAGCTCTGATAAGTGATCTGAAATACTCCATCAAATACAATCTTGAATAGATGAACTTTTCCATAAAATACTGCCTCTGCATGACTAGGAAATGTGGAGGTTACGTTCTCTTCTGCATACACAGGCCTCTTGCTGCATAGGTCCAATCGGCATTAACAACGCCAGTGTTGACAACTACTTGCCACAGACCTAACCTGGAACAATAATTCTTGCAACTTCCTTGAATAGTATCAAATTATTCATTACAAAGCTCATTCTTGACTTTCAATTGCTAATCTCTTTTTCCCCAGCTAATCCTATACTTTGCAGAAAAGATGGTGTGCCTAATTTGTGTTATTACTGCAAGAATTTATTAAAATGGAGCTTTAATGGGAACAAGGCACAGTGGGTCAGGTTCCCACCTCCAAGGCCAGAGCTGTAGAGCACAATAATGTCTGGTTTATTATTCAAAAATCTAAATTAGGAAGATGCTTTGGCAGCATTGGGAATGGGCATGAGGTGCTTTCATTCTCTTATCCTGCCTTTTTCAAAAGAAAAGCAAACACAGCATGTTCTTCTAACTAGCTGAAAGAATAAGGAAGTTGTTCCATAGTGGGACACATTGATGGGCAACATATTTCACCCAGGGACAGATGAGAATTTGACTTTTTTACAACTATCAGTACAGAGGAATAAATACCTTTTCCTACTTCTAAGCATAGTTTTCCTCTGACAATTCCTCTAGACAATTAGATTAAATGGACATAAAGAGGGAGAGGAGAGGGGAGAGGAGAGGAGAGAGGAGAGGAGAGAGGGGGGCACGTGGGGTGCTGAGCCCTCCCCAGCC
Organism: Cyanoderma ruficeps; assembly: GCA_008694505.1. Lineage (NCBI taxonomy): Eukaryota > Metazoa > Chordata > Aves > Passeriformes > Timaliidae > Cyanoderma > Cyanoderma ruficeps. The sequence goes on along the minus strand of VZDJ01000769.1, from coordinate 193,237 downwards.
TGGCTGGGCCCTTTGGGTTCCGAGTTGGCTCCAGCTGCATTCCAGGCAGGAATGGCCATGGGAAGGGCTCCTAGCAGAAATTCTGGGAATGGGATCAGGAATTGGGCCCCGTGCCATTGCCAACTGTAACATTTCCCTTTTCCACGTTCAGGAGACTGGGTTTTCCTGGGAATCAGCCTGGACCGTGCTGATCCTGCCTGGTGTTGCCCACTTGTTTCCCTGTGCGATGCTGGGGAGCCCTGGGAGGCCTGGCCCAGGATTTGGGTCTGGAGCCTCTGGGCACCGCTGTCCTGCCTGGGGGAGAGATCTGGAAAGGGGATTATTTTCCCTCCAGGCTGGAATGCGGCTGGAAGCGAGGCTGGGCAGGCAGTGGTTTGTAACAAAGAGCTGTTTGGCTGTTGGAGTGACTGGCCAAGGGTTGTGATGGAATTGCCTTCGCTGCTGGGGCTGGATTGAGGACCAGAGATGGGTTTTAGGGATGCAGAGGTTTTGTTTCACTCTGGATTGAGCTCAGGGAAGCCTTGTGGCCCAAAGGCTGTCGGGGACAAGGGCTGTGAAGCTCATGGGGTTGGCTCGGGTTTTGCTCCCAGATTTCCCCATCAGCTTTGGGGTTTTTAACCATCCTGGCCAGGGAGGTTTGGAATTCCCATCCCTGGAAGTGTCCTGGGAAGGGCTGGACGTGGCACTCAGGGCTGGGGACAGGGTGGGGATGGGTCACAGGTTGGGCTCGATGGTCTTGGGGGTCTTCTCCAACCTCAGTGACTCTGAGATTCAGTGACAGTGTGTTCCCCAGCCGGGGGGCTCTGGGGTCTGCCTGGTGTTTCCCAGGCTCCCCAGTGCCCCGGTCCCACACTCAGGATCCCACAGCTTTGGGTCCAGACCAGCCTGACCCCCCGGGCCTGCCCACTGACCCGTGGTGTCCCCGCAGGTCCACGCGTGGGAGATCTCGGACCAGCTGCTGCAGATCCACCAGGATGTGGAGTCCTGCTACTTCGCTGCGCAGACCATGAAGATGAAGATCCAAACTTCCTTCTATGAGCTGCCCACGGATTCCCACGCCTCACTCCGGGACTCTTTGCTCTCACACATCCAGAACTTGAAGGACCTGTCCCCGGTCATTGTCACACAGGTGGGTGGTGGCAGGGGAGGATGGAGCTGTACCCTCCTTGTCCTGCTCCTGGCAGTCACTCTGGGACTGCTGTCCCTGGGCTGGAAAACAGGGAAGGCTCATCCCAGCTCCCAGCCTGGCACAAGATTGTTTTCCCTCCTTCATCACTTGGTTCCTTTAGTTAAATCCATCCGCTTCATCCTTGTTTGGAGAGGAGGAGCAGGGGCTTTCCCTGTGCTCTGCCACAGACACCAAGCCTGGCAGTGCCCTGGATGTTCAGGGGGTTTTCTCTGCACCCCTCATTCCCATTATCCATAAATTCCTGTGGCACTGGGAGGCCTGACACCCCCAGGCTGAGGCCAGGCTGCTCCTCCAGCCCCTGAATGTTCTGGCAAGGAATGTCACCCCTTGGGGCAGCCAGGGTTCCACAGTTCACCCGAGGGATGGTGGGGATGGATCCCAGGGTTCCCTGCCTGTGGGCAGTGTGGGAATGGTTCCTGAGTTTCCTGCTGGCAGGGATGTTGGGGGTGGATCCCAGAGCTGCCTGCCAGCCCCGTCTCCTGGGCACATCCCAGCACTCCCCACGCTGATCCCTGTGTTTTCCCATTCCCTTCCAGCTGGCTTTGGCCATAGCTGACCTGGCCCTGCAGATGGCTTCGTGGAAGGGCTGCGTGCAGACACTGGTGGAGAAGTGAGTGACTGTTCCTGTCTGTGGGCCGTGTGGGGTGGGTGGTCCCGTGTGGGGCGGGAAGGGGAGGTTTTTCCCCTGTGACTGCTGAGTTGAGGTGCCCTGGGGTGGCGGGAGGGGCTGTCTGCTGTGCACGCTCCCCTGCCCACAGCCCAGCACTCAGCGCTTTTCCTCATCCCTCTTTTGTTTGGGATGATCCCTCCTCCCTCAGCTGGATCTGTGCTGCGGGATGGAGCAGCGAGGCTGGAGCCCCTCCCTGCTGTGTGTCCCCAGATGTCCCCACGGGGTGCTGCACGGTGACAGCAGCAGCCCCCGGGGCTGCCACCACACCGAGGTGTCCCCGTGTCCACTGGCAACAGGAGGGGATGGGATTTGTCCGGGTAGTGGCCCCTGAGCACCCGGAGCTCCTGGGCTGGGAACGCTCCTGTCCCTGCTCTGCTGGAAATCCCCGGGCTGAGCCATCCCGGGGGCTCCTCTTGGCAGGGCTGGGGCTGGACCCTGCCTGTCCTTGAGGCAGGACTGGCTGAATCCCTGGAATCCCCCCAGCCCCGGGCCCTGCCGCAGCCCAGGGCACCCCCGCCGTGCTGAGGTGTCCCCTGTCCCCGTGGCAGGTACAGCAATGACGTGACGTCCCTGCCCTTCCTGCTGGAGATCCTGACGGTGCTGCCCGAGGAGGTGCACAGCCGCTCCCTGCGCATCGGCGCCAACCGCCGCACCGAGATCATCGAGGACCTGGCCTACTACTCCAGCACCGTGGTGTCCCTGCTGGTGAGCACAGCCCCACGGGCTCAGGGAATTGTTTGGGAAAGCCCTCAGGGCCCACGTGTCCAGCTGTCCCCCAAGGCCACCGCTGACCCTGTCCCCAGGTGCCACATCCACGCGGCTCTGAAATCCCCCCGGGAATGGGGACTCCACCCGTGCCCTGGGCAGCTGGGCCAGGGATGGGCAGCCCTTAACAGGAAGGAATTTTTCCAGTATCCAACCTGAGCCTCCTCTGGCACAACTCGAGGCTGCTCCCCCTTATCCTGCACCAGGAGATGGAGCTGAGCTGTGTCCTCTCCTCGGCAGCTCAGGTGTTGCTGGAGGAGCCTCTTCCCCCATTCCATGTTTGTCCTGACAGAATTCCCTGCCCGTGCCACTGCAGCTGTCAGGGCAGCCCAGCTCCAGCTGTTCCTGGGTTGTGTGAGCAAGTCCTTGCTCTCTCTGAAATTCCTTCACCTTCCTCGAGTCCCTGTCCAGTGCCCAGCCAGCCTCAGCTTTTCCAGGGACACCTGGGAGACCCTGGCTGGTGTACCAGGAGTGCCCACACTGTGCTGTCCTCTCCAGCCCCAGCTTTTCCCAGGATCCCCGGGATATCCCAGCTGGCACATCAGGCTGTCCCCACACTGGGCTGTCCTCTCCAGCCATGTCCAGCCCCAGCTTTTCCCAGGATCCCTGGGAGATCCTGCCTGGCACGCTGGGGACACAGGCAGGGTCACCTCGCTCTGGTGCTCGTGGCTGCCTGGAGCTGACACAGGATCACCGAGGGCTGGTCCTGTCCCTGCACATTCCTGCTCCCTCTGCACCTGCCTGGAGCTTTCCTGAGCTTTCCCTCTTGGTCCCAGCACGGGCATTTCCACCACCTACCTGAAGAGCCAAATTTGTATTTTCTGTGTGGGATTTGAATGCCAAATTCAAAATTTGAATGCCAGTTACAAAATGGGGGGTTAAAGCAGCATTCCAGGGACTGTGATGAGGTCCAACACTCTGCCTTTAGGACTGAAGTGCCAAGTGAGGAGAGAGGATCTCTGGAAGCTCTCGTGCAAGGATTCCTGGGCTATCCATGGGGTCTGGGATCTTTCTCCATGTCCTAGCTGTCCAGCTCTTCCCCCTTTCCCTGTGCCTGTTGAGGCTGGGGCTTTGGGCAGGGCTCTGCTGGGTGCTGGGCTGCAGCTGGAGCTTTGGCCAGCATGGCTGGAGCTTTGGCCAGCATGGCTGGAGCTTTGGCCAGCATGGCTGGGGATGAGCTGCTGCTGTCCCACATCTCAGCACATCCCGGCTTGGACACTGGGATGGCATGTTTGGAATGTCCCTGGGGACAGGGCTGGCTCTCAGCAGCAGCTCCTCTCTGCAGGGCTGGTTTGTGGGGAGGAGAATTGAGCTGGGATTTGTCAGGTGTGCCCATCCCTGATGGCTGTGCTCCGACACGGGATCCTGCAGGAGTGGGAACGAGGGAGGCACTCCAGCTGCTCTCCCTCTCCTGTGACAGCAGCTGGAGCTGATGGAGGGGGTCTGGGCTCTGCCCCTCCCTCTCACGGAGTCCAGGGCCGTCGGTGACAGGGATGTTGGGAGCAGTCTGCCCCTGGAATGTTCTCATGTGGACTCCAGAGGGTGTTGTTGGTTATTTGTCGTGGATCACCCGCTGGAGTCAGATCCTGCCCGGCTCTCCCGTGTCCCCACAGGTGACGTGTGTGGAGAAGGCAGGCAACGAGGAGAAGATGCTCATCAAAATCTTCCGGTGCCTGGGCAGCTGGTTCAACCTGGGGGTCCTGGACAGCACCTTCATGGCCAACAGCAAGCTGCTGTCCCTGCTCTTCGAGGTGCTGGTGAGTGTTTCCCAGGAAGAAGGGGAGTTCCAGGGTGGGGGCGCTGGGGAATCCCAGCAGGACTGAGGCGTGGGGCAGGGGCTTCATCCCTCCTGTGTCAGGCAGGGACTCCCTGGTCCCCTCTGGGGTCAGCTCCACGGAATGGGCAGTCCCTCTCTGCTGGGAGGTGCAGGCAGGGCAGTGCCCCTGTCCAGGGGCTGCCAGGTGAGGTTTGTGACGCCCAGGGGGTGCCAGGTGAGGTTTGTGACACCTGGGGGTGCCATGTGAGGTTTGTGACACCCGGGGCTGCCAGGTGAGGTTTGTGACACCCGGGGCTGCCAGGTGAGGTTTGTGACACCCGGGGGTGCCAGGTGAGGTTTGTGACACCCGGGGGTGCCATGTGAGGTTTGTGACGCCCAGGGGGTGCCAGGTGAGGTTTGTGACACCCGGGGGTGCCAGGTGAGGTTTGTGACACCCAGGGGTGCCAGGTGAGGTTTGTGACACCCAGGGGTGCCAGGTGAGGTTTGTCATCCTCACTGCTGGGCCATCAGAAGCCTCTGTTGGGGTTTGATGGTCATGTCAAAGGTTGAGGTTGTTCTGGTTTCTTCCCAGATTGTCAATAAAGCAGTTTTCCTTTTCTGACACTTTTCTCCGTGGAAAATCACCCCCTGGAGGTGTGGGGTGTTTGTCCAGCTGAGTGTGGGAGAGCTGGAGGTGTGGAGAATCCAGGGCAGGCAGGGAGTGGAGCCAGAGGGAAGAATTCCTGGAGGATGGAGGTTTCTGCGGCAGGGGTTGTCTGTCCCTCCTCCCTCTCTCCCACCTCATTTGCATGAGTCAATCAATGACAGATGCAGATGAGGGCTCCCAAGGAAAGATATCCCTGCAGGATCCTGAACATCCATGTGGGATCCTGCTTCAGGTGGAGCTGCTCCCAGGACAGGCTGTGGGGCTCACCAGCCTGGTTAGTGTTAATGGCCCTTTAAATGGGATGTTTTTCCTTCCTCCCTTTCTCCCTGCAGTGGCACCAGGAACTGTTTCCCAAAATCCATTGAGAGCTCTGTCACTAGGACTCACAGAGTCTGTGCTCTTTTGTTTTCTCCCTGCTAGCTCTCTCCTGGTTCTCTGTGTGTCCTGTGTCCTTCCCTCTCAATCCCCCTCCCTCGCTCAGTCACCATCCATGGAATTCACTGTCCCCCCAGACCGTCCCTGGTCAGTGTCTCCCACTGACCCCCCAGACCATCCCTGGTCAGTGTCTCCCACTGACCTCCCCAGACCATCCCTGGTCAGTGTCTCCCACTGACCTCCCTGACCATCCCTGGTCAGTGTCTCCCACTGACCCCCCAGACCATCCCTGGTCAGTGTCTCCCACTGACCCCCAGACCATCCCTGGTCAATATTCCACTCATGCTTGTGGGAAACCTCCTCTCCATCCCCACCAAGGACTCCCCAGTTCCCACCTCTCCTCCCAGTGGGAGTGATGACTCTGTCCAGCCGGGTGATGAGCAGCATGGTGCTTTCCTTCCTTCCTTCCTTCCTTCCAAGCTGCCCTGGATTTCAGCTGGTGTTTGCCCTCCTGTGTTTGCCAGGGAGGTTGCCAGGGTCCCTCGGGGAAGGGTCAGTTTGTCCTGGAGTGTCCAGGGGAGCAGGTTCTGAGGCCAGTGGGGTGTAATGGGGGCTGTGGCTGTGCAGGGCCTCTACAAAGTCCTGTCTCCACAGAATTCTTTGGGCTGGAATAGATCTCCAAGACCAAATCCAACCACTGTGGGAGCAGGAACAAAAACCTGGTGGTTTCATTACTGTCTGATATAGTTGGGGCAGCTCAGATCTCTGCTCCCTGTGAGCAATGTCAGGACCCAGAGAATGGCCAGAGCTGTGCCAGGGAGGGAGAGGATGGACAGCAGGAAAGGCTCTTCCCCAGTGCTGGCAGTGCCCAGGGAATGGGCACAGCCCCGAGGCTGCCAGAGCTCTGCCCCCAGATTGTTGGGGTTGTTGGGGTGTCTGTGCAGGGCCAGGAGCTGCACCCATGATCCCTGTGGAGCCCTTCCAGCTCAGGAGATTCCAGGATTCTTTGATAACTGCCGGGCTTTTGTGCCTTGCAGCAACAGGACAAGACCTCGTCCAACCTGCACGAGGCGGCGTCGGACTGCGTGTGCTCGGCCCTGTACGCCATCGAGAACGTGGAGACCAACCTGCCCCTGGCCCTGCAGCTCTTCCAGGGCGTGCTCACCCTCGAGAGTGCCTACCACATGGCTGTGGCACGGGAGGACCTGGACAAGTGAGGGACAGGGACCTGTGCTGTGCCGGGGGGACAGGCAGGACCCAGCTGGTGCCGTGTCAGCCTCCAAATGGAGATACCAGTGCCAGGAACGTCAGCAGGGCTGGGGACACTGGGGCTGGGCAGTGCCCGTCCCTGTGCTGGGCGCTCGTGGGGTCACACCCACATCCTGGGGCAGGTCTGGGTCCCTCACTGTGAGCGAGACATGGGTGAGCCAGGGGCTGGGCTGGACTGGAAGTGTGCCCTCACACCTGGCACTGGGCTTTTGGGGAAGTTTGAGATCAGTGTTTCAGCAGATTTGCTTATTGGAACCCAGCGTTTGCAGCCGCTTCCCCTGCTGAAGCGTCTCCCAGCTGCTGACAAAGCAGAAGTTGGGGTTTGTCGCTCTGGCAGAGGCTCTGGGCGCGTTTTGGCCCAGCCCTGCCCTGCACTGGGGTAAATCCCCTGTGGGTGCTCCCAGCCTCGTCCCTCCCTCTGCAGGGTGCTCAACTACTGCCGTGTGTTCACCGAGCTGTGCGAGACCTTCCTGGACAAGATCGTGTGCACGCCGGGCCAGGGCCTGGGCGACCTGCGCACGCTGGAGCTGCTGCTCATCTGTGCCGGGCACCCGCAGTACGAGGTGAGGGGGACACCCGTGTCCCACCCTCCCGAGCCCAGGAGCAGGGCAAGAGCTCTCCCTGCCCTTGCCACGCACTCGTGGCCTTGGTCCCCGTGAGCCGCTGGCTCTGGAATTCCTGCTCTGCGCTCGTGGCTTCCCTTTCCCTAACCCTAACCCTTTTCCTTCGGGGTGTCCTGGAGGTCTGGGGTTGCCAGCACAGCTCCAAAACTCCTGTTGGTGCTTTCCCACGTGTTCAAGTCGAGCTCAGTGGGGATTTGTGGTTCCCTGGAATTTTGCCGTGAGTGGCTGAAATGCTGGTTCACATCAAAGCTCCCGCCCACCTGCCTTGGGAGCAAAACGTGTCATTGTTTTGGTCTCTTTTTATCCTTTATTTAGTTCTTTATCCTTTTATTCTTCCCAAACCATTAATTAAGTGCCAGTAGCTGATCCCTGCCTGTGTTCAGTGGATGGAAGCTGCTGCCTGGCTGGTTTGCTGTGGGAGGTGCAGAGCTGCTGTGCTCCAGCAGGCCCCATGTGCTCCCTGGGGTCCATGAGACCCTTTTCCTCACTTCCCAAGTCTGTTAAACTCAGTTTTCCTTGGCCATGACCTCATCCTGTGCCATCTCCGTGCAGACATGGAGCTCTGCAGCTGCTCCTGACCAAACCCGCCCTCGTGGCTTTTGTGCAATAACCACACAATAAATACAAGAACCCACAAAGGGGCTGCATCCGCTTCCAGCCCGAGCTGCTCCCAGAGCCCCACCCAGCACAGCCCCTGGGGTGGTTCTGGGCCAGGGACACTTTGGCTGCCAAGGGCTGGGGCAGGTCCTCAGGGTCACTGGGAGGTCCCAAGCTCTTTATGGAGTGACAGGCAGAGAAATTGGTGGATCTGGGGGAACCAGTCCCCGTGTCACCACTGTGTGACACAGCAGCTCCAACACAGATCTGTGCTGCTGCACTGCTGGCAGCCAGGGAGGGTTTCTGTTTCTCCATCGGGACCGCTGACAGAGCGGGGAAAAAATGTTCTACTGGTAACAAAACGCTGGATTTTTCTTTCCAAACAGGTGGTAGAAATTTCCTTTAACTTCTGGTATAGACTGGGGGAGCATCTGTACAAGACAGACGATGCTGTGATCCACAGCATCTTCAAAGCCTACATCCAGCGCCTGCTCCACGCGCTGGCCCGGCACTGCCAGCTCGACTCCGACCACGTAAGGGCCCTGTGGAAGAGCCAGGGCAGTGGGATGTGTGTGTCCCTGTGGGGGCAGTGGGATGTGTGTGTCCCTGTGGGGGCAGTGGGATGTGTGTGTCCCTGTGGGGGCAGTGGATTGTGTGTGTCCCTGTGGGGGCAGTGGATTGTGTGTGTCCCTGTGGGGGCAGTGG
>VZDJ01000769.1:152278-183849 GCA_008694505.1 Cyanoderma ruficeps | reverse complement strand
GGTGCGGGAGCAGCAGGAGGTGCGGGAGCAGCAGGAGGTGCGGGAGCAGCAGGAGGTGCGGGAGCAGCAGGAGGTGTGGGAGCAGCAGGAGGTTTCTGACATTTTGGGGGAAGCCGTCGTGGTCCCATAATGTCAGAGTGGCCTGTGGAATGTGGGGTTTCTGCAGACCCACAGTTGGGGTGGGAGTTTGGGGGTGGGAGGGTTCAGGAGCAGAGCCCTGGGGGCAGGGGTGGGTGGTGGGCGTTGGTGGCCCCTCAGTGACCGTCCCCTCCTGCAGCTCTACGCGACGCTCAAGGACGGGAATCCGCCCTGGGAGGTGACAGAAGCCGTGCTCTTCATCATGGCCTCCATCGCCAAGAGCGTCGACCAGTGAGTCCTGCCCGTGTCCAGGGGGGCCGGGGCTGCTGCTGTGTCACACAGACACCACAAATGTCCCAAGGACATTCCCATCCCCGGCAGTGCCCAAGGCCAGGTTGGACTGGGCTTGGAGCAGCCTGGGACAGTGGAAGGTGTCCCTGCCATGGCAGGGGGGGCACTGGAGGAGCTTTAAGGTCTGTTCACACCCAAGCCATTCACTGGGCATCCTTCCACATCCAGGTGGAGTTTTCCTAGGTGTCTTTAGGGAAGGTTAAGTCGCTGAAAGTGTTTCCTTCTGTGTTAGTGACAGTGGAAGCACGGACAGGTGACACTCCAGGGTGGTGACCACACAGCGAGTCCTGTGCACTGCCAGCAGTGGACAACCCAGCTGACCTTCCCTGGGCTTGGAATGCTGTCCCTCCCACCCCTGGGACACTGTGATCCCCAGCCCTCTCTTCCCTGGGAGGCTGCGACTGCCATCACTCCTTTTCCTACCATTCCTTCCTTCCTTGTGAGGCTGGGAATCCTGTCCCGCTGCTCCCCAGGCACCTGGAGGAGTCACCTCAGTCCCTTCACATCACCATCCTGTTAGTCTGTGTTGAGGCTGCTCCTGCTTGTTTTCCCAAAGTCTTGTTCCCAGGAGTGCTGGCCCGAAGCACTGGGAGCTCTGCCCCCAGCAGAGGCTCCAGCCTGGGATCACCCATCACACCCTCCCACACTGGGACAGGCAGTTCCCAGACAGTGAACCCCCCTGGTTCGTGTGTCCCCCTTGTAGTGCTGGGGCTCTCCCCGGAGTGTTTAGTGCTCCCTGTTATCTGTGGGGCTGAGCCCCTCCTCACAGGGTTCGTCCCAGTGTGCTGCCAGTCCCGTTCCACGTTCAGAGTGTGGTGTGTGGCGGTGGGGCTGGACCCCGGCTCCGGCAGCCCGGCCCCACAGCCGAGCCCAGGTGTCCGTGTCCCGCAGGGAGAACAACCCGACGCTGGTGGAGGTGCTGGAGGGCGTGGTGCGGCTGCCCGAGTCGGTGCACACGGCCGTGCGCTACACCAGCATCGAGCTGGTGGGCGAGATGAGCGAGGTGGTGGACAGGAACCCGCAATTCCTGGGTGAGTCCGCGGCCCCAGCGCGGCCCTGCCGCCGCCCCGCCGCGCCCCCTGACCCCCCTGTCTCCGCAGATCCCGTGCTGGGCTACCTGATGAAGGGGCTGTGTGACCGGCGCCTGGCGTCGGCCGCGGCCAAGGCCATCCACAACATCTGCTCCGTGTGCCGGGACCACATGGCCCAGCACTTCTCGGGGCTGCTGGAGATCGCCCGCGCCCTCGACTCCTTCGCGCTGTCGCCCGAGGCCGCCGTGGGGCTGCTCAAGGGTGGGTGTCCCTGGGCTCTGCTGGGGCACCCCTGGGGTCTGTGGGAGGGTATCCCTGGGATCTGTGGGAGGATATCCCTGGGATCTGTGGGAGGGTATCCCTGGGCTCTGCTGGGGTACCCCTGGGGTCTGTGGGAGGGTATCCCTGGGATCGGCTGAGGTACCTGTGGGATCTGCTGGGGTACCCCTGGGGTCTGCTGGGGTACCCCTGGGATCTGCTGAGCTACCCATGGGATCTCTGGGAGGGTATCCCTGGGATCTGTGGGAGGGTATCCCTGGGATCTGCTGGGCTACCCATGGGATCTGTGGGAGGATATCCCTGGGATCTGCTGAGGTACCTCTGGGATCTATGGGAGAGTATCCATGGGATCTGCAGGGATATCCATGGGATCTGCAGAGGTATCCATGGGATCTGCTAGGATACCCATGAAGACGACTGGGGTGTCTATGGGAACTGCTGAGGTATCCATGGGATCTGTAGGGGTATCCCTGGGATCTGTGGGAGGGTATCCATAGAATCTGCAGGGGTATCTGTGGGATCTGTGGGAGGGTATCCATGGGAATCTAGAGGGGTATCCCTGGGATCTGGAGGGGTACCCATGGGATCTTCCAGGATATCCATGGAAACTACTGGGGTATCTATGGGAATTGCTGAGGTATCCATGGGAGTTGCTCCCCAGGATGCTGATCCTCATCCTCACAGGGTTTGTGCTGATGTGGTGCAAGTCCCATTCCACACGCAGAGTGTCCTCAGGAATTCCCTTGGGACTGGGGCAGAAATAAATCCTGGATTTGTGACTGTCCCCATCCCTGAGACAGCGCTCAGGGACTGCCCTGGGCTGGATATCTGGGAAGAACATGTGGGAAATGCTGAGAGCCAGCCTGGCACTGGGTCACTGCTCCATCCAAACTCTGGGAATTACCTACTGGACACAGAGGGTGGAAATTTGGGAGTATTGGTCAGTTTAGAGAGTTTGGGCTCAAGAATGGAGATTTTTAACTCCAGTTTACACTCGGAGTGTTGGTGTCTCGCTGGACTGTTGGGCACCGTGAGCCTTTTCAACCAGGACTGGTTTTGGGGACATGCCTAAAGATTTCCAGTGAATTCCAGTGCTGCTGGAGCCTTTGCCCCCAGAGCCAGGGAGCCTTCCCTGCAGTCGTGTGCTGCCGTGGGAGACAAAACTCCCCTTGTTCCACTGGATGCCCCAGCACTGGCCAAGCTGCTCCTCTCCCTGCCAAAGGGTTTTCTCCCCCTCCCTTAGAACAAGCCAGGAATTCCCGAGCCAGAGAGGTTTTTCCCCGGGGTGGTTGGCAGCACAACTAGAGCTGGGCTGTGCCAGGGCTGGGCTGTGCCAGAGCTGTGCCAGGGCTGGGCTGTGCCAGAGCTGTGCCAGAGCTGTGCCAGAGCTGTGCCAGAGCTGTGCCAGAGCTGGGCTGTGCCAGAGCTGGGCTGTGCCAGAGCTGAGCTGTGCCAGAGCTGGGCTGTGCCAGAGCTGTGCCAGGGCTGGGCTGTGCCAGAGCTGGGCTGTGCCAGAGCTGGGCTGTGCCAGAGCTGGGCTGTGCCAGGGCTGGGCTGTGCCAGAGCTGTGCCAGAGCTGGGCTGTGCCGTTGCTGCCCCTGGGAGTGGGAGCAGCCCAACATTCCTTGTGTCCCATGGCTGGGGGCCCTGAAACACTTTCCCTGGAGCTTCCTGGAATCTCACGGTGCTGCTGGACCGAGACAGGGGCACTGGGGACACCCGGGGGGCCCAGATATGCCTGTGGCATCCGTTGGCCTGTCCCTGTCCCTCCTGCCAGCATCGCTCCCCACTGGGGCTGAAGCGTTTCGGTGTCTGGCCCAACCAGAGCCAGGTTCAGCTGCAGGGAGGCTCTCCCAGCTGCTGCCCTTGCCCTGCAGCCATTCCATCTGGGAATGCCACGGCCCCTATGCCCTCCCGTGCCGCATCCCTGCTCCTGAGCCGTGCGTGTCCTTGCAGGGACGGCGCTGGTGCTGGCCCGGCTGCCCCTGGAGAAGATCTCGGAGTGCCTGAGCGAGCTCTGCGCCGTGCAGGTGCTGGCGCTCAAGAAGGTGTGTCTGGGTAGGGGGGACAGCAGCTGGGAGGGGACACTGGGGACAGTGGCCGGGTCCCGGCCCTGCTGCAGCAACTGTGTCCTCAGAGCCAGAGGTGTATCCTGGAGTAATGGAATTGTTTGGGTTGGAGAAGCCCCTGGAGCCCCTTGAGTTCCCCAGCACTGCCACCACTGCCCATGTCCCCAGGTGCCACATCTACACAGCTTTTAAAGCCCTTCAGGAATGGGTTCTCCACCCCTGCCCTGGGCAGCCAGAATCCAGAATTTCCCCAGTATCCAACCTGACCCTCCCCTGGCACAGCTTGAGGCTGTTCCCTCTCATCCTGTCACTTGTTCCGTGGGGGCAGAGCCCAGCACCCACACAGGACACGTCCAGGACTGAGCCCTTCCCTCAGTCCCACCTGAGGAGGCACAGAGGTGCTGCTGGTGGGGTCAGTGTCCAGGCAGTGTCTTCCCTGGGCACAGTGCTGCTTTTGCTCCTGAAATCCCATCCTTTTCTGTCGTTTTCCAGCTGCTCTCCCAGGAGCCAAGCAATGGCCTCTCCTCAGACCCTACAGTGCCCCTGGATCGACTCGCCGTCATCTTCAGGTGAGGAAGGAGCTGGGGCACTGCTGCTCCCCCAGAGCCTGAATCTGCACTGCCTCCTTCTCCCCAGCCCTTGGGGAATGGGCTGGAAGTCTCTGCTTCCCCAGCTTCCAGTTCCTGAAGTGCCCCCCAAGCCAGTTCCTGGTCCTCTTCCCACAGCTCCAGCCGTTTTCCTTGGCTTTAATCCCAACCCCCCTTAACCCTTGGCTGTTCCCACAGACACACCAACCCCATTGTCGAGAACGGCCAGGTCCACCCGTGCCAAAAAGTCATTCAGGAGGTGCGTGGGAGGGGGCTGGGATTTGGGGAGAGGGTTCTGGGAGGGCGGGTTGTGGGGTGGGGGTTTCCAGGTGTAGGAGTACCTGGGGTGTTGTACAGAGTCCCAGTCCCTGGCGGCCAGTGGATCCATGTATCTGCACAGGAGGGGAGTTGTGGAGCACCCTCCTGTCCCTCCTGGAAGCTGGGATTGGGGTGTGGAGGGGGAAATTTGAGGGTTCAACCCTCTGGAAGGGGCCCTGGCTCTGGGAGTGTCCCAGGTGTTTGATTTCCCTGCCCACGTCCCGTTTGCCATGCTGCGCTGGAGGGGAGCAGAAAGCTTTTCCCCCTCGTCTGCCATCCCACCCCGGGCTCTGGGTGCTCTGGGGACCGGGAGGGAGTGTGGGGTGTCCCCGGGTCAGGTGTGACCCTTCCCCTGTCCGTGCCCAGATCTGGCCGGTGCTGTCGGAGACCCTGAACAAGCACAGTGCCGACAACCGGATCGTGGAGCGGTGCTGCCGCTGCCTGCGCTTCGCCGTGCGCTGCGTGGGCAAGGGCTCGGCCGCGCTGCTGCAGCCCCTCGTCACACAGGTGGGGACCCTGCTGGCCCGGGGGGGGCCCAGGGGGACACACTCGGGTCACCCTGATTGTCGCAGGGGCGGCTGTGGGCGCTGGGAAGTGCCGTGGTGAATCCTGGCAGGGTCCTGACAGGAATCGCTGGGCAGTGGTCGGGAATTCCAGCATAAACCCTTGGGGAGGAGAGGGGCTTTGGAAGGGGTGGAGGATGTCAGGAGCCCTGTGTGTGTGTGTCTGTGATTTGGGAGGAGTGTGTGAAGCCCTGCATAAACCCTTGGGGAGGAGAGAGGCTTTGGAAGAGGTGGAAGATGTTGGGAGGTGTGTGTGTGTGTGTGTGTGATTTGGGAGGAGTGTGTGAGGCTCTGCATAAACCCTTGGGGAGGAGAGGGGCTTTGGAAGGGGTAGAGGATGTCAGGAGCCCCGTGTGTGTGTGTGTGTGATTTGGGAGGAGTGTGTGAAGCCCTGCATAGTGCAGCTCCTTGGGGAGGTAACCCAGCCTGAGGGAAGGCTCCGTGAATCCCAGAGCTGGGTGTTCCCTGCTGCACTCGGCTCCTGCCAGGCTCCAGGGGGAAGCTTCCATGGAGAAGTGGTGCTGGCTCAGGGAGGCCCAGGACCTGGGCAAGTCCATTGGAATGTCCCTGCCCACGTGGGACAGGCTGGGCTCAGAGGGATGTGGGGTCTGGGCAGATCCGGGGGCACCCATCAGCACTCCTGTCTCCCCAGATGGTGAATGTGTACCGGGAACACCAGCACTCCTGTTTCCTCTACCTGGGCAGCATCCTGGTGGATGAGTACGGCATGGAGGAGGGCTGCCGGCAGGGCCTGCTCGACATGCTGCAGGTGGGGCCCGAACCAGGGCATCCCTCAGACCACATCGAGTCCAGCCGTCCCCAGCACTGCCCAGGCCACCACTGACCCTGTCCCCAAGCGCCACATTCACACAGCTTTTAAATCCCTCCAAGGGTGGGGACTCCAGCCCTGTGCTGGGCTGGACCCTTTCCAGGAGGAATTTTCCCTTATATCTATGTAATATTTTCAATATTCCCTTATATCTATGTAGAATCTCAAACTGGTTTGGATGAGAAGGGACCTTGAGGCCCATCCATGAGCAGGGACATTTTCCACAATCCCAGGCTGTCCCAAGCCCCCTCCAGCCTGGCCTTGGACACTTCCAGGGATGGGGCAGCCCCAGCCAGTTCCGTGCAGGGAAGGGCAGTTTGAGGAGCCATCCCAGGTAGTTGCTGATGGATCCCTGTTCTCCCCAGGCTCTCTGCATCCCCACCTTCCAGCTCTTGGAGCAACCCAACGGCCTCCAGAACCACCCGGACACCGTGGATGACCTCTTCCGCCTGGCAGCCAGGTGCCACCACGCTCCTGCCACCTCCTGCCACAGGACACGGGGCCCTGTCCCCTGCGGAGGGTCCCCTGGGAGCGGGGAGGAGGCGGGAGCTGCCCCTGACGTCCGTCTGTGTCCCCGGGCAGGTTTATCCAGCGCAGCCCCGTCACCCTCCTGCGCAGCCAGGTGATGATCCCCATCCTGCAGTGGGCCATCGCTGCCACCACCCTGGACCACCGGGACGCCAACTGCAGCGTCATGAAATTCCTGCGGGACCTCATCCACACCGGCGTGGCCAACGATGTGAGTGACACCCAGGACCTTCCTCGGGAGGCTTCTCATCCCTGAGGGTGTCACCGTGGAATCATGGAATGGTTTGGGTGGGAAGGGACCTCAAAGCCCATCCAGTTCCGCCCCTGCCAAGGGAAGGGGCACCTTCCACTGTCCCAGGGTGCTCCAAACCCCATCAGCCCCACGATCCTCGTCTGCCCTGTCCTGTTGTCCCCACGAGCCACCCTGGTTTCTCCACTGCTGCTGGCAGAGGAGCTCTGGGAGTTGCCTGCAGAGTGAGGAGCTTCTCCCTGTCCCCAGGACCAGTGTGTTCCGTCCCTGACCGTGCCCACCCCCTTCTCCTTCCTCCCACAGCACGAGGAGGACTTTGAAGTGCGGAAGGAGCTCATCAACCAGGTGATGACCCAGCTGGGGCAGCAGCTCGTGAACCAGCTCCTGCAGACGTGCTGCTTCTGCCTCCCGCCCTACACCCTGCCCGACGTCGCCGAGGTGCTCTGGGAGATCATGCAGATCGACCGCCCGGTGAGGGGAGGGACCCCCGAGGGACAGGAGGGACCCCCGGGGGCGGGGTCGGGGGATCCCGAAGCTCTGCTGAGGCAGGGCCCGGGAGCCAAGCTGGGCTGCACATTCCGAGTTCCTCCCTTTCCCTCGGCACAGACGTTCTGCCGCTGGCTGGAGAGCTCCCTGAAGGGGTTGCCAAAGGAAACCACGGGCGGAGCCATCCAGGTGACACACAAACAGCTCACCGACTTCCACAAGCAGGTCACCAGGTGAGCGGCACCGGGGTCTCCAGCCGGCACCAGCTGCCTCCTCCCGGCTGGCCTCCAGCAGCCCCCAGCCCTGTGCTGTGGATCCTGCTGGGCTGTGCCATCTGCCTGCCCGGGCACACGGAGCCCCGGGGGCCCCGCGGCGCCTTTGCCGTTGCCCGACGGGTTTTTCTGCCTGGCCCCATCCCCGCGGAGCCGCCGGCCCTTCCCGAGCCACCTCCTCATCCCCGTGAGTCACGGGTGCCAGCTGCCAGGCCCTGCCCGGGCCTGTCCCTTCCCAGGGCCACCGGCTGCTTTGGGAACAGCAGTTCCGTCTGCCTGGCTCCAGCTCATCCCTGGACGAGTCCCAGTGGCTGAGTGCCCAGGGGAAGCTGCTTCCTTCCGCCCGGCCACTGCCGTGGTGGCACAAGGGTCTCCTCCAGGCACAGGGTCTCCTTCTGCCCTGATGATTGTCCCTTCCTCTCTCCCGGCACCTTGGAGCCGAGCTGCCACACTCCCAGCTCCCACCCCTGGACAGGACACCTTCCCTGGGTCCCACACGTCCCCTTAGGGTCACCCCCTGATGTCCCCCCTTGTCTTGCAGTGCTGAGGAATGTAAACAAGTCTGCTGGGCTCTGAGGGACTTCACCCGCCTGTTCCGATAGCTCCGGCTCCACGTGGCACCTGTCTCCCAGGTAAGGGCCCTGCTCCGGGCTCCCCCGCCCCACAGGACATCGGGGACAAAGGGCTGACGCTCCCTCCCTCCTCCCAGGAATGTCTTTAAGGAGAAGACAGGAAACAGCAACCCAAGAATGTGTCCCACAATCAGCCGAGGGCTCTCGCCCGCTCCAGCGCGTCCCGGAGTCCGGAGCCGCGGGAGGACGGCTCGGGGGCCCCGCCTGCCCGGGGACCCCGCCTGCCCGGCGGCCCCGCGGCACCGCCCCGGGAACAGCCCGACAGGAACAGCCTCCAACCCAACCGCAAACCCACCCGGCGCCGCAGCCACGCGGGTCCGCTCGGATTCGCCCGGCAGAAAAAGAAGTAGGAAAAAAAACTTTCTGTGAAACGGAGACAAAAAAAAAAGAAGGAAAAAAGAAACAAACAAAAAACAAACAATACAAATTGTTTAGGAAGATGGGGGGGTCAGTCTGGGGGTCCTGGGGCGCTGCCCCCCCTGAGCCCACCGTGGCCTGCCTGGTGCTGACTCCCAGGAGACGACACAGGCGGGACGGACTCTGCAAATAGAGATTTATATTTTATTTTGTTTTGCTTTTTTAGTTTGTTTTCTTGATTGGTTTTTTCTTCTTTTTTTTTTTTTCCCTTTTTTGGGGTTTTCTTTGGTTTGGTTTTGGGGTAGGAGGCGGTGGCTCAAGTGCGGGCAGGGCGGGCGGGCGCATGCGGTTCCCTCCGGGGGTGTGTAGCCATCTCGAGACAATAAAAAACATCAAAAAACTGAAAAAATAAATTAAAACTTCCCAAGGCCCCTGTGGTTCCTCTCTCAGGGCTGGGGCTGCTTTGTGCCCCAGCCCAGCGCTGGGTGTCCCCCATCCCTGGGGGCTCCACGTCCAAGGTGGCCCCAAAACCCCAGGGGGATTATCCTTGGGGAATGCAGGGAGGGGGGTCCGGCTGCTCCGCCCCAGGGTGGGTGGTCACAGTCCCCTTCCCCTGCAGAGCACCCCTGGGTGCTGGTCACTGGCAGCTCTGGGGACAGGGGGACAGGGGTAGGGACAGGGATGAGGACGGTGCGGGGGGCCCCGGCCCCGCCAGCCCAGACGGTCACAGAGTGACTCACCCCGGCCGGCGGCGCCACCGCGGCCGTTCCGTGTCCCTCAGTGGGGCGGGGGGCCGGGGGGCAGCGCCCAGGGCCCTGCGGAGGGGCCGGGCAGGGGCTGCGCCGGCGGCAGCCGCTGGTGGCTCTGCCAGAGCTGGTGCAGCTCCTTGAACTGCTCCACCATCCTGTCCTTGAGGTCGGGGTGCGAGATCTGCAGCGGGATGCTGTCGGCCGACCAGGACAGCTCCCCGGAGAACATCTCCAGCAGCAGCCGCGCCGCCACCGGCACCACCTGCAGGAGCCGCGGGTGTCACCGCAGGAGCCCCGGGTGTCACCGCGGGCAGGGACAGCTGCCCGTGCCCCCCCCCGGGACAGCCGCGGGGCCCAGCCCCTCACCTGCACCGTGATCAGTTTCTTCTCCTTGGGCTTCTGGTCCGGCCACTCCTCGCCGAAGCACAGGAAGATCTCAAAGGGAGGCGGGGTGGGGGTTTGCCCCTTCTGGAACTGGATGAGGCCTGCGGGGCCCGGTGCCCGGGTGAGGAATGGGACAGGGCCTCGCACCTGCCTGGGCCACCACCAGCCCAGCCACAACAACTGAGGGCGACCCCCAGAGCCAGCTGGTGACCCCCACCCCAGCTCCATCCCCCCATTCCCCCAGGTTCCCATGTGCCACCTGGTGTCGCCACATCCCACCTGGTGTCCCCACCATTCCAGCTGGTGTCCCCACTTACACCTTTGTCCCCCTCATGCCACCAGGGGCCCACATGCCTGGTGTTCCCCCACCCCAACTGACATCTCCATCCCAATCCGTTACCCTCAAGGGACACAGGGCCACCCCCCCTTCCCCTCTGACCATTGAGGAAGCCCTCGAGGCTGAAGAGCTTGGTCCTTCTCTCCCTCTGGATGGGGTTGGGGCCGGGCCGGGGGGCAGCACAGGGCCCTGTCCAGAAGACTTTGCACTGGCAGAGCCGGAGGGCGAAGAGATCCTGGCCCTGGAGCTCCAGGATGAGCCCCCGGTCCAGCACATCCAGCAGCTGGTGGGTGTAGAAGCGCTGCTTCTCGTTGGGAATGGCGTCGGGAGCAGGGAAGGGCACCTGCTCCAGCGTCAGGGGCCCGAAGAGCTCCTCCTGCTCCTGCGTGGGCTCCAGGCTGCTGTGGAACAGCCGGCAGCCGTGGGGGTTGCTGACGGTCAGGGCACAGACCTGGCGGCCCCGGTACTGGAACTTCAGCTCCAGGTCAGTCACTGCCGGAGGGCCACGGGGTCGGTGGGGCCAGGGAGCGCCCCGGGGCCGCTCCAGCTGGCCACCCCACCCACCTACCGGCCACCCTCATCCACCCCACAGCCACTCTGTACCCACAGTCACCCCAATCCACTCTGTACCCACAGTCACCCCAACCCACTCTGTACCCACAGTCGCCCCAATCCACTCTGTACCCACAGTCGCCCCAATCCACTCTGTACCCACAGTCACCCCAGTCCAGCCACCCCATTGCCATCCCATGGCCACCCTCACCCAGTGACCCCGCGGCCACTCCCATCCATCCCACAGCCACCCCACACCCGTGGCCACCTCTGTGCCACCACCCCATGACCACCCCAATCCTTGCAGCCACCACGTGGCCTCCCACACCCACCACCACCCCATCCACGCCCCCATGCCCCCCGGCCCCTGCTCACGTGGCAGCATGTGGGGGCTGACCAGCAGGTCAGGGATCAGGTGCTCTGTCGGTGCCGCCGGGCAGGTGGACGAGGGCCCCGGGGGCTCCAGGGGGGGCCCCGTCTCAGCGAGGGCTCCAGGGAGCAGCTCAGGGGCCCTGTGGGCGCCCCCCACCTCCCCCTGGAGCAGTCCTGGGGGCGGAGGCCCAAAGGGCCCCCCCGGGGGGCAGCAGCTGGCAAAGGGGGGGGGTTCCTCCTTGGGCCAGGGGTAGGGGGGCAGCAGGTTCCCCCCGTGCTGCGTGTCTGGAGCAGAGAGGGGGGGTCAGAGGGTGCGACCCAACCCCTCGGACCACCCCGACCCAGCCGACGCCCCCCACTCACCATCGATGCTCAGGGATGTCATCTTGTGGAGCTGCAGGGCAGAGTGGGCGTTACAGGGACCCCCCCGAGGTGTCCCCCATTTGGGGATACCCCCCTCCCTGAGCCCCCCCAGATACCTGGCTGACGTCTTCCTCCCCGCTGAAGCCATACTCATCCTCATCACCCCCGTCTGCAAGGGAGAGAGGGGGTGAGAAATGCAGAGGGAGCTGGGGGGTGCTGGGGCGGATATTGAGGGGTACTGGGGACCCATGGGGCACTGAGGCTTCACAGGGGGGTGGGTCCCTTTTGGGGGGCCAGGTCCTTGTGGGGTGTGGGGGGCTGCTGGGGGGCCGAGATTTCGTGGGGCTCTGGGGCTTTGTGGGTGTGGGGGACCCGTGGGATGTCAGGTCCTGGTGGGGTGCTGGAACTTGGGGGCTGCTCGAAGCCCTCCCCAAGGCCCCTCGTACCTGCGCCCCCGGGGGGCTCCTCGCAGAGCTCGTACACGCGGAAGGGCTGAGCCGGGGACCCGCGGGGCCCGTCCAGCAGCAGCCGGAACTCGCGGCTCTTGTTGAGGGCGCAGCGCAGGGTCGCCTTCCAGCGCGGCGGGTCCGGCGGGTCCCCGGCCCGGAACCGGCCCGTCTCCTGCGCCCACGCCTGCGGGGGGGTCAGCGCTCGCCACCCCCAGCCTGTGTGTCCCGCCATCCCATCATCCCAGGGCCCCCCTGCCGCCCCACCCCACTGACACCACCCATCCCATGTCCCCCCGTCACCCTTGTCACCCCCGTCCTGTGTCCCTCATCACCCTGTCACTCCTGTCCCTTGTCCCCCATATCCCCACTGTCACCCATCCCATGTCACCACTGTCACCCCATCACCCTGTCGCCCCCATTCCATTTCCCCCAAATCCCTGCTGTCCCCACGCCGTGTCACCCTATCAAAGCATCGCCCTCATCCCATGTCCCATTGTCACTCCCACCCCGCGTCCCCCGGCGTCACCTTGAAGATGGTGTCGTGGTCCTGCGGCCCCGGGGGGTTCCTGGTGGCGTGTCCCCAGGGGATGACGAAGCGGCGGCGCTCGGGGTCGAGCCAGCGGAGCCCCGGGAAGCGCCGGCTGCTCACCTGGGCCACCAGCCAGGGCTTGAGGCGCACCCGCCGGGGGGGGTCCATGGCCTGGGGACACCGGCGGCCACCTCGTCACCCCGCGTGCTGCCCTCGGCCCGGAAAGAGGAACGGGCCCCCCCCCGAGGGGCCGAGCGGGCCCCGGTTCCGCTTTCAGGGCCAGGAGGGTGGGTGAGGCCCCCCCGAGCTCTGTCTCCCCCGTGGGTGTTGGGGGGCGTCACCCACACCCCGAAAGCAGAAGCTGCGGTGGGTTCAGGGAAAGAAAAGTGGAGCTGAGAAGGGGAGGGGACGGGAGGGACAGGAGGGACAGGGGGGAGAGTGGGACACAGGAAATGTGGGACGTGAGCGGGACGGGGGGACACGGGACGGGGGAGGCGTGGGACAAGGGACATGAGGGACAAGGGGAGGACACAGGATGGGAGACACGGGGACACGGAATGGACACAGGGACGGGGACACACGAGGGATGGGGACACACGAGGGATGGGGACACACGGGAAACATACAGGAGACAGGGGACATGGAGAAAGGAGGAGTGACACAGATGACACGAGGAGACAGGGGACATGGGATGGGGAGGACACAGTCGCAGGATGAGGGGGGACGGGGGACACAGAGACAAGGCAGAACACGGGGTGACACACGGGGGATGGGGGGACACGGAGGACACATGGGGGACACGGGGACACGTCAAGTCCCGACCGTGGTCCCTGTGCAGTCACAGAAGCCGCACGAGGGGAGACCACCCCCACTCCCCTCGAGCCGGGTGTCCCCGCATGTCCCCCCACGCGTGTCGCACGGACGGGCCGTCCCCGGCCGCGGCCACCACGCCTGGGCACGGTGTGCCCGGGCATCCCACGGGCGCCTCGGGCTGCCGCCCCCACTCACGGACGGGACACTGTCCCCGCGTGTCCCCGAGGCTTTCCCCGGCCACTTCAGCATCACCCCGCACTCCTGCGGCCCCCTCCCCACGGGGTCCCACCCACCCGCGGACTCCCCGCGCCCACCGGGAGCGGCTCCGGGTCTCACCTGCGCTCGGGCCGGTCCCGGGGCCGCGCCCGGAGCTTCCGCACGCGGGGCCGGGCGTGGGCGTGGGGCGAGACCGGCCGGGACCGCCCCGGGACCGCCGCGCCTCGGGCGTGGGTCGGGCCCCCGTGTCCCCACAGACCCCCCCCCAAACCTCGTGTCACCCCTCCCGTGTCCCTCCGTGCCCTCGCTCCCCCCGTGGCCCCCACGGGTTTCCCCAGGCCCCGCCCCTTGCTCCCCTGTGTCCTCCCCGTGTCCCCACCCGCGTGTTCCCCTCCTCGGCTGTCACCCCGCACTGCTGGCAGATACTCATTAACATATACTTTGCATACATTTGCATACACAGTTCCCATTTCCCTCTCCATGTGACGCGCGGGGATCTCCGCTGTGGGCGGGAACACCGGAGCGCCATCGCGGGTCTTGATTGGCTGCAGTGGCTGTCATTCATCTGTGGGCGCCCGCCCCGGCCCGGCCCCGAGGCCGCTGTCCATCAATAAGGGGCGTGGCCCAGGTGGGCGTGGCAGACGGTCCGGCCGGCCGAGGGAAGGGGCGGGGCCTGCCCGGGGGGCGGGGCTGCTCCCATGGCGCCGGGCGCGCCCCGCCGCACGCCGGGACCCCCCGGTGCCCCCCGCGGCCCCCCGGTGCCCCCGGTGCCCCCGCCCCGCCCCGGGAGGAAGAACCGAAAGAGGTATCGAGACTCGCCCTGCCCCGGGACCCGCCGGTGAAGGGGACCCTTAAATGGGGCCACGCGGGGGCGGCGGGTGCGGATGTGTCCCCGGCGTTGCCGGTGTCGGGATGTCCCCGGGGGGACGGAGGGGACTCGCGGGTCCCAACGGGTTTGGGTCAGTTTCGCCCCGTTTAACTTTCAGATTTTGGGGGTTTCATGTTATTTTTCGCCCCGATGCCGGAGCAACCGCGGGAAACGGGACCGGGGCTTTCTCGAGGGGAGCGCAGATCCCGGGGGATTGTTTGAGAGAGGAGCAAATCCCTCTGTATTCAGATCCCGGATCCTTCTATATTCGGGTGGTGGGGGTGTAGAGCTCAGCGGATCCCTGGAGAAGAGCAGATCAGATCCCGGTGGATTCCCAGGGAAAGAGGCTCAGATCCCTGTGAATAGGGGGGTAGGAGCAGAGCCCAGTGGATCCCCGGGACAGAGGAGCCGGTGGATTCCCAGCTGGATCACTGACTGCCCTGCAGCTTGTCCCACCACTGTGCCTGTTCTTGCCCTGTCCATGCTTTTCTCAGGATCCCAGTTGATCCCCAGGGACAGCTGCAGCCCGTGTGAGTCTGGCCACAGGCCAAGGCCTGATCCCAGATGGGGAAAGGCACCAAAGCCTCCAGTTCACCCCCAGATGCTGAAGGGATATTTCCCCAAGGATCCCACCCTGGTGCCTGCTCAGGCCTCACTGGGGGTTTCTGCAGGGTGGGATCCTGGGTGGGTGAGTGGATCCTGGATGCATCGAGCATCTCAGCTGGGATTCTGGGAAAGGGGAGATTTGGTCACGGGGACAAAACGGGTGAAAACCTCAGGGTTTGGGTCATCCTGCGGTCGCTCCTTCCCCCACCGAACCGGTGCTGCTGCCGTTGCATTCTCGGGCACACTGATGCTCCCGGTGCTTTAGGGTTTCCTCCCAGCCTGGCACAACCCACCGTCTTCACTTTGTATTTTTCTGGAAAGAGAAACCGGAATCTCCCGGATCACCTCGTGGCGGTGGCCATGAGAGGGAGCCTCAGCACTGCCCACAGCGGGGCTGCTCCCGGGTGGTGTTGAACGGGATTCCCCGGAGCTGGCCTGGTGCTTGCCGGGTCCCGGCCAGCCGCTGCTCTGGGTACCATCCCCGTGGACTGGGTTTTGGGGCTACTTCAGGCGGGTTTGGGCCGTGTAGGGAGAGCCTGTGGAAACAGATCCAGAGCTTTCTCATCCCTGATTTGGTGGCTGTGGAGCTGGGATGTGCTGCCAAGGAACTGCCTGGGATGCTGGATCCGCTCCGGGATGGAGATCCATCCCCTCAGCGGGTCGGGTCGGCTCTCTGGCTCCAACGTTCCCGTTTCTCCATGGCAGCTCCGAGTGGACGATTCAGCGGAAGCTGCGGGAATTCTTTGCCATCCCGCGGTGCCTGGTCAGCGTGTTCAGCCTCTTCCTCGTGGAGCTGATCCGCTTCCTTGGCGAGGCCCTGGTCCAGGTGAGCCGCCCTGTTCCCGCAGAGCCGCGGCCGGAGCAGCCGCTGAGGGTGTCAAAGTCCTTCAGTACGGGGAGAAGGAACTTCCATCTCCCACTGTTGCACGTTTCCTCTCCCATGCCAGAATTTTTGTGTCTCAGCCCATTTTTGGTGACTGTTGTTGGCACATATCCCTCAAACACAGGATTTCGTCCCAAATCCAGGCGCTGGTGGTCGGCGTCCTGACAGCCGTCGGTGACCATGTCCTGAAGCCCTTCCTGGCGGCAGCGTTTCACAGCCTGCTGCAGCCGCTCCTGCTCTTCCTGCTGAAGGTGCTGGGCGGCGTGCGGGACCTGACGGACCCTGTGCTGGACGTGGTGGCCCGGGTGTGCTCCCAGCTGGCCGTGCTGCTCCGCGCCGTCCGGCTGGTGGAGATCCGCCTGCGCCCCGACCTGCGGGCTGGCCCTGGCGACGGGTGAGGACAGGCTGGGGGTGGCCAGATAAGATAAGGAAGGTGAATTCCTGGGAGTTGCGGAGGAGAGGGGCCGGCTGCGGCCCAGGAGGCTCCGGAGGGACCGTTGTCTCCACGTGTGTCCAGGGGGCAGCACAGGATGTGCTGGGTTTGGATCTTCTAGTTTTGCAAATATCTCCTTAAGTTAATTAAATTCCAATTTTATCCATTGGACCGTTGCTCCATTGAGGTGTTTTTCCTCTTCCTGCCTGGAAAACTCGTCTTCTCACTGAGAAGGACTTCCCTGTGCAGTCTCTGGCAGCCAGATGGGCTCCACTGCTGATGTGGTGCCCAGGGCCTGTGCCTCCAGCACTGCCGGGAGGGGACAGCTTCTGCCAGCTCCCCAGCACTCTGGAATGGTCTCCAGAGCTGGTGATATGGCACAGACTGGGATTTGGGGGCAATCGAAAAATAGGAACCTCAACATAACGGAATAACCGCTTCTGTGTTCCTAACAACTGGTTCTGGTGCGTGACTTGGGTCACGTATTCCCATCGGGATGAGGTGGCCGAGGAGCCAAATGGCGACAGCAAAGCTCTGGGCGTGTTTTCCAAACCCTTGGAGGGGTCAGGGCCAGGACTGAGCTGTGTTTTGGGGCTCCCCCCGCCCCAGCCTGAGCTCCCTCTGCCCTTTCGCCCTTCCCACAACGCTCCCTCCTGGGAGCGTCTCCCCTGGCTGGCGCAATCCCTGTGTTCCCGATGATTCCATGCCCAAAGCCCTTTGCTTTTTATGGGCAGGAGCAGCATGTTTGGAGCTTCCCAGGCTGTAAGATCATCCGCAGGCCGGCGCTGGGGCTGGAGCGCTCCTGCTGGGGGCCAGGCTGGCCGGGCTATTTGGGGGGTGCTGAGTTCACGGGGCCGTGACGGGATGTTCCCTCGGGCGCTGCGAGGGGCCGGGAGCTGGGAGCCAGCACCGAGGAGTTCTCCGGGCTCGGGTGACCAAGGGCAGCGTGGGAATGAGCACTGGAAGCTGCCGGGGAGCAGCCTGGCTCTCTGGGACAGGCAGAGCCACACTTGGACACAAACAGGACCCGGGCACAGGGATCGAATCCAGGACGTCCTGCGGCAAAGGCGCCGTGCCAGGACAGCCACACGCAGGGTCTGGAGCCCCGCAGGACACTGGGGACACACGACTCACTGTCCCTGGGTACTTCCACCCTTGGTGGGGTGCAGGTCCGGCCTGACCACTGCTCCCATGACCTTTCCCTGAGGAAACAAACCGGAGGAGGGAGGGGCAGAATCGATGGGAGGTTTCTCATTGCATAGATTTAGTTGGTGAATCACTTTAATGGTTGAAGTGGTTTTAATTAAATTCCGCTGCTCCGGAACCAGGAATTCCCCGGTACAGTTTCTGCTTTTTGGCTCAAGCTCTCCCAATCAAAGGCTCAGTAGATGCAGAGAGCTGGGAAACCCCCGGGGCTGGGAGCTGCCGCCTCCCCCGCAGCCCCATCCCGCCGCGGGATCCCGGGAGTTCCAAACGCGGCGGAACAGCCGCTTGGAGTTCGGGTTGTAGATCCAACGGGAGTGTGTGGCCCAGAGAAACCCACGGGATTTTGGGGTGCAAAGGGCGGAGCGGGAGGGGTCCGGGCCGCCGCCTCAGTAGGAACAAAAACCTCTTTTCTTCCTCAAAACACACCCGAGCGTGCCCGGAGCCGCTCCGCCCGCGGCCGCCGCCCAGGGGCCGATGTGTGCCGGGGGACGGCGGCGGCGTCCCGGGGCCGGCAGGACAATGGTGGGTGACCCGTGCGCCGGCAGCGCCGTGCCGGGACAAGGACATTTCTGGGCTGGTGCTGCCGGGCTGGCAGCGCCTCCGCATTGCTGCTCCCTGACATCACTCCCGGCTCGCAGCGCCCGGCCCGGCTCAGCACACGCGGGCCGGCCCGGGCAGCCCCGGTTCGCCTCCCGGGGCTCGGGTGCCGCTCCGGCCGGGCCGGGAGAACCGCGGTCCCCAGCCCGCCCCGGGGCTGCTCCGCCGAGGGCCGGCCCGGGAGGGAGCGGAGGGAGGAGGGGACGTGGGGCCGGGATTCAGCTGGACCGGGAGGGGAGCCAGGAGCGGAGCGCGGTCTCCTTGGTTCTTCCCTAAATAGCCGGCGGCGGGCAGGAGGATTAGCCCGGGCATTCCTCGGCCCATCCATCGTCCCACAGCCGCCTCGCTCCTCAGCTCCCCTGGCCTTGGGATTCCTCCTCCTCCCTCACGCCGCCCTTCCAAACCACCGCGGGGGCACCCGCAGCCACCCGAGCCCGCCCGGGTCTGTTCCGCCTGCGTTTGGCAGTGGTTTGGGCTTTTCCCGGTGACACCGCGACCCTGCTGGTGGAGCTGAGGGCGTTCAGAGCCACTGCCCGTGCCGAGGGGTCACGGCGGTGCCGGCCCAGGGACAGGGCACAGCCGGCGCCGTGTGGGGCCAGGCCGGGCTCTGGTTCCATTAGATTGGGCTCAGGCCCGGCTCTGGGTTCTGTGGGATTGGGCTGAGCCCAGCCATGGGGCTCCGCTCTGGAGGGTGAGACTGTGAGGGAATCCCCTGCCCACAGGGTGTCACACCAAGGCACAAGAGCATTGGGATAATGGGGGATGAGCCATTGGAAGAAGCTGGGAGCAGCTCGGTGTTTTCGTTTCCTGACACCAGCTTCCTTCCCATGGGCTCAGGGAAACCGAAGCAGAGCATGAGTCAGCCTTTCCCACCGGGATACCCCTCCCAAGCGGCCTCCTGATGGAGTGCTGCATCCCAGGTTCCCCATCCCTTGTTTTCAGTCTCTTCCATCCAAATTCTCCCCTCGCAGGTCCATGTGCTGGACCCGGACTATCCACACCCTCATCCTCCACCCAGCCGTGCCCAGATGGCTCTGCCTCGCCCCCAGATTGCTGAAACATTTCCATCTATCCTCTTTCCCCCACATTTCAAGAGCAGGTTTCCTGTCCTCTCCTCACATACAACAACGTCTGGGGGCTGTTCTCATATCCCTTGTGTTCTGTGTCTTCCCAGCCCATCCCAGCTCTTCCTCCAGGGGTTTCTCAGGGAATTCACAGAGGTGAAGCCAGCGTGGAATCTGTGTCCAGGGCCCCGTGGTGGCTGTGGTGGGTGGGAGGGGGCTGATAATGCCCACAGACCAGTAAAAATCCCTCTCCTTTGCCCAAATCCGAGGCCGTCCTCCCTGGAGCTTTGCTGGCTGGGCACAGCTTTGGTGTGTGACAATGAGGCAAACGTGGCTGCAGCCAAAGAGCTGGTTAATAAATAACATGCTTTCCTAAATTCTGTGATTTGGAAATGTCTGAAGGTCCCGTTAATAAACATCCAGGTAGGAAGAGTGTGAAAATCAGAATTTTTACCCAGTTTGGGAGCTGCTCTCACTGGCAGTTGGGAGTGGGACAAGACCACTGGGGAAGGGAAATGTTGTCTGTCAGTGCTGTCCGAGCAGGGAAACCCCTAAATGTCCAGTTTGGGCAAAGCCAGCGGGATTGAGAGACTGGGGAGGTCAAGAGAGGAAAACGGATTGGGAGTGGATTTTGCCTTATGCTAAATACTGAGAGAGAAGAAGATCCAGCTGCAAGAGGTCAATGGTTTTAAAAGACCGAGAAACTGGAAGAACTGAAAAAATAAACAATGGGAATGGTCTGAGGTGTGAAAAAAAAGGGGGGTTGTGAGGGGGTTGGAGCTCGGAGGTCCTTCAGCTCCTCTGAAAGGGGAGGAAAAGGGATTTCCATGAGCACTTCCGTAAGGAAATGCAATAAATCACTCCCAGAGCAGCGGAGAGTGTCCGGGCTCAGTCAACGTGAGAAAAGGCAGCTGTGGAGTAAAAAAAAGGGGGATGGATCAAATGGGATTTGATTCCCTAGGAATGGTCAGAGCAGGCTGTGGGGGAAGAGGTGAATCATCCCCTGCCACGGGGAAAGCTGATGGAGAGCACAGGAAGGGCCTCAAATTCCCCTCAGATCTCCTGGTTTTCTGGGCACTGTTGGACCATGGCCAGGACTCTGGGCCGGGAGCTGCTGTGTCCCTGGGATTGGGTGGGAATGCCCACCCCACAGCCTTCTGATGCCCAACTCCAAACAGTATTTTATTTAAAAAAACCATCACATTTCAACCTACTAAGGCATTTTTATTTTAAAAAATCCTAAATGACCCTCATACCATTTTTTTAATTTTAAAAACCCATCTAAAGCCCCTTAATTTACATTTTAATAAAAAATTAAACTTTTCAACCTTCCTGAGCCACCTTTTGTTCAAAAAACCACCTCAACCCCCGAGACATATTTCATTAATAAGATAAAAATCTCATGCTTTCAGTGCCTGTTCCCCATATCTGGGATCATTTTTGCCTCAAGACCGTGCGATTCCCGCACCAAGGGAGATTTAACGAGGGGAAAAAACACAGTGGGAGGTTTTCCAAGGAATTTTGGGCCGAGCTTTTTCAGCCTGTGACTTCACTGTGGGGCCGTGTCCGAGTGTCAGTGCTGGCACGGCTCCCGGCCAGGCCGAGGGTGGGAATTATCTCATTGACTGTAAATATCTGCCGGGAGCCTCTGCCCCGGCACAGCTCCCTGGGAGCGGGAGAGCTGCAGCCCCAGGGATGCTCCCGCTGCCCTAATTTAGGCATTTCTGCAGGCTGGGATGAATCACGGCGCTGGAAGCGCTGGTTTCTCCGCGGTGACTCTGCGGGGAGCGGGGCAGACGTGGCCGTGTCCCCGCAGGGCTCGTCCAGCGGGACGGGCGCTGACCTCAGCCCGCGGCGCCGGCCGCTGTGTCAGCGCCGGAGGCAGCGCGGGTTAAATAGAACCTGACGCTGCTGCTGGGAGCCCGTAAACCGGGATTTGGGTCCTGGGAGACATTCCCTGCCGATGGGATCACACCTTGTGCAAGGGAGCCTTGCACACCAGAGCGAGGTGTATTTATAGCCGGGGCCGTCACCTCGGACGTGGAGCCCTGGGGCTATTTTGGGATCGATGTGGTCATGGCTTGGGGCACGTCTGGAGTGTGGCTGGGACCTGCATGGAGAGAGGGGCTGGAGCGTGTCCAGGGAAGGGAGTGGAGCTGGGAAGGGTCTGGAGCCCCAGGAGGGGCTGAGGGAGCTGGGAAGGGTCTGGGGGCCCAGGAGGGGCTGAGGGAGCTGGGAAGGGTCTGGAGCCCCAGGAGGGGCTGAAGGAGCTGGGGAAGGGGCTGAGCCTGGAGAAAAGGAGGCTCAGGGGGGACCTTGTGGCTCTGCACAAGTCCCTGCCAGGAGGGGACAGCCGGGGGGATTGGGCTCTGCTCCCAGGGAACAGGGACAGGAGGAGAGGGAACGGCCTCAGGCTGGGCCAGGGGAGCCTCAGGGTGGATTTTGGGGAATTCGCTCCTGGAATGGGCTGTCCATCCCTGGGACAGGGATGGAGTCCCCATCCAAACCAAAATCAGGTGGAAGATGGCAAAAGTTACCCCAGTTTTCAAGATGGGCCAAGGCTCCAGGCCCGTTGGTATCCCTTTGGTGCCCTGTACAATCTTGGAATAGATTTCTCTGGGAGTTACTGAGAAGGCTGCAGCCACGGGGTCACCAGAGAACATCCTGGTTGCCATCCAGGGAAGTGAGAAAAAGTCATTTTGGATCTCAGTAAAACTTTTCCAGAATCTCAGAATCACTGAGCTTGGAAAAGACCCGAGTCCATCGAGTCCAGGCTGTGATTGATCCTCACCTTGTCCCCAGCCCAGAGCCCTGAGTGCCACATCCAGGAATTCCTTGGACACCTCCAGGGATGGGCACTGCAGACTGCCCTGGGCAGCCCCTGCCAAGGCCTGAGCTCCCTTTCCATGGGGAAATTCCTGCTGATGTCCAGCGTGCCCCTCCCCTGGCCCAGCCTGGGGCTGTTCCCTCTCCTCCTGTCCCTGTTCCCTGGGAGCAGATCCCAAATCCCCCCCGGCTGTCCCCTCCTGGCAGGGACTTGTGCAGAGCCACAAGGTCCCCCCTGAATCTCCTTTTCTCCAGGCTCAGCCCCTTTCCAGCTCCCTCAGCCCCTCCTGGGGCTCCAGACCCTTCCCAGCTCCCTCAGCCCCTCCTGGGCCCCCAGACCCTTCCCAGCTCCCTCAGCCCCTCCTGGGGCTCCAGACCTTTCCCAGCTCCCTCAGCCCCTCCTGGGCCTCCAGACCCTTAATATCTTTCTTGAAGTTTGAGATATTTCAATTCTGTCGCTCTCCAGGTCTTTCTGGACAAACTGCCCAGCTCAGTCGCATAAACACCTCAGGACAATGGGAGTGGCTGGAGCTGTGCCAGGGGTGGGTTAGGCTGTAGATCCGGGAAAGGTTCTCCCCCAGAGACTGCTGGGCACTGCCCAGGCTGCCCAGGGCATGGTCCTGGCCCCGAGGCTGCCAGAGCTCCAGGAGTGTTTGGACAACACTACCGGGGATGCCCAGGGTGGTGTCCTGGGTTGTAGTATAGAATTTGCAGAAGTATTCTATCACCACCTTCATGAGCCTTTGTTGGAGCAGTGTTTCCCAGACCCCTCCCCTTGGATTGTCTTCTGTTAATGGCCCATCAGGTGCCTTGCTGTATGACTCATAGATAACTGCCTCCGGGAGCAATCACTCGCTAATGGGCCATCAAGACTCTTCTGCATCACTCACCATCCCATTGTGAGATGCTCCGCCCAGGGGGAGGGAGAGGGGCAGTCTCACCTGGATATAATCAGGGATTTGAGCAGCCCCAGCAGGACTGAATTCCCAGAGGACTGGAGCTACCAGACCTGTCTACGGGATCACTGCTTCAGGAAGACCACCTCATCTGGACTGCTTCCATCACCCGGATCAGGTTGTATTCTGACTCTGTCAGTGGTCTTTTGTATTACTGGATTTATTTTTATTCTACCTTGTTTTTCTTTTCTCTTATTAAATTTTTTTTTTTCCCTGACTTGGAGCCTCTCTTGGTTTGTTTTCAAACCACTACAGGTGGGATTGATGGGGATAGGAAAGATGCATGCTGATGTCTTTACAAACAGTTCTAGGGGTGAGGGGGTGGGTGTTAACGTCTGTGAAACGGGTCCTAATGTCTGTACCAACTTCAGGCAGCAGGTTTGTTACTGAGCCCAGACAGCTCTGAGTCCTGAAACAGACACGGGTCCGCACAAGCCCGAACTTCTGACCTTGGGGGTAAAGCGCCAGCTAAAGGGGGAATATGTGGTGGGTGGCTGGGGGGGCTCCACCTTCCCGGTACCTCGGCCAATGGGGAAAGGAGGGAGTTTGGGATAAAAAGGGGCTGTGCCCTCTCAAACTCCGAGACAAAAACTCCAACAGGTGTGGGGTCTGGGGGGGGGCGGTTCCTTTGTTTGAGTAAAGCTGCAGGACTCCTCTGTCTCCTTTGTGGACAGTGCTTTTCACAGCGGGATTTTCTGTACACCGGCGGGTTTGTGTAGGGCCCGCAGCCGGCCCTGCGTGATCCCTGCGGGTCCAGTTCAGGGGAGTCTGTCAGTGGGCACGTGTAACTGATTCTGCGGCTCCAAGGCAGCCCGGCCCCGGCTGGGAGTGACCAGCAGTGACCAGCGGTGACCGGGAGTGACCAGGGGTGGACACACTGCCCCAGCCCGGCCTCGGCTTTCCCGCCTTTTCCACGCACGTGACTCTGCCCGTCCCGCAGGCGCGTGCGCAGTGCGGCGCGGGGCGCCCCGGTGGGAGGGGCCGGCGGCCGGCGCGCGCCTGAGGACGTGGCGCTTTCCAGCCAATCAGCGTCCGCAGCCCCGGCAGGGTGGGCGGGGCCGGAGGGAGCGGGGCAGGGGGTGGGCACGGGAGGCGGGGCGCGTGGCGGGGGCGGGCAGAGGGGCGGAGTGGCGGCAGAAGAGACCAATAGAAACGCGGAGAGGCGCGGAGGACGAGGCGTGGCCTGCCTGTGATTGGTGGGCGGGGAGGGCGCGCGGGGGGCCGTGCGGCGTGGCGCGGCGCCGACTTCCGGTGCGCGGAGCGGCGGCGGCGGCGGCGGCGGTGGGGACGGTGAGGGACGGGAAGGGACCGGGATGGGCGCCGGGGTCGGGGCTGGGGCTTGGGGCCCGGAGAAGCGGTGGGAGCGGCTGTGCGGGGCCGCTGCTCTGCGGCGGCAACGCGGCGGCGGCAGCGCCGGGCCCGGTCTCCATGGGAACGGGCGGGAGCGGCGGCACCGCCGCGTCCGCGAGTCCTGCGGCCCGTCCCGCTGCCCGGCTCGTGCGGTGCTGAGTCCCGGGGCCGCCCGTGCGCCGGGCCCGGGGCGGGTGGGCTGGGCCGGCGGGGACCGCTGGTCCCGGGGATGGAGCCCCGTCCGCATCTCGCGACGCGGGCGGGACCGGCCCGCGGGAATCCATTGACTCCCCGGGGGCGTCCGCCGGGATAACGGGCTGTAGGGTCTCCGGGATAAGGGGATGTGAGTCCCCCGGGACACCGGGATAACGGGCTGTGGTACCCCCGGGATAAGGGGATGTGAGTCCCCCGGGACACCGGGATGACGGGCTGTAGGGTCTCCGGGATAAGGGGATGTGAGTCCCCCGGGACACCGGGATAACGGGCTGTAGGACCCCCGGAATAAGGGGATGTGAGTCCCCCGGGACACCGGGGTAATGGGCTGTGGTACCCCCAGGATAAGGAGATGTGATTCCCCCGGGATAACGGGCTGTAGGACCCCCGGTGCTGCCCTGCCTGGGGACTCTGGGCCGAGGAGGTGTCACCCCAAACCCGTGTTCCTCTCCCGCAGCTGTCAGGACCCCAGAACTCTGGGGCTGGCTTGGGGCAGGACCAGCCCGTTTCTACCCCGGGACTGGTTTTGGCTCCCGGTGTCTCCCCCGCATCCATCCATCTTTCTCAGGGCTGGAATTCCCCAAACCCTCACCCTCCCTGTGCCCCTTCGGTGGAACCATGGGGTCCCAGTTAATTGTTCCCTGGCTGCTCCAGTGGGATCAATCCCATAAAAGGCTGAAACAGGCTGATTCCCAAACCTGAAGAAACTGTGTTGCCTGTGGGGGGTTTTATGGGATCCTGTTGGCCTCCCACATGGGAAATGTGTGTCCAGAGGGGCTTCTTCCCATCAATTTCCTCTGAATGTCACCACAGTTCCAAGCCCAGTGCAGGATTCAGAGTTCCTCTGTCAGTATCCTTGCAAACCCAATGGGAATTCTGGGTTTCTCCATCAATATTACAGCAAAGGCGCCAGGAATCCCAAATTCCTCCATCAACAGCCCATCAAAACCACCTGAAATCCCGGGTTTCTCCATCAGTATCTTTGGAATCTCAGGGTCCTCCATCAGTATCCCACCTAGCCCTGCTGGAATCCTGAGTTCCTCCCCAGCTGAGGGTCTGGACCCCCGTTCTGGCCTCCACATCTTCCCACCCCTGGTTCCTGTTCCTGACCTCCCTGCAGTTCACCCACAAGACCCCTTTATTCGGGAGAAAAGGGATCTGCTGCCAGTGTGGGGAGGAGAGGGGCTGTGCTTCTCCCTCAGATTGGGATCTCCACAGGAAATCCAGGGTCAGCAGGAGCTGCTGGTGCCGCCAGTTTTTTATGGATAATGGTTTACGGGTAACGGTCGGTTTGTGGGTTTTGGTGTCTCTGAGCACCTTTCCCACAGCAGCTCCTGGCACCCGGCACTGCCCCGATCCGGCTGGAGGTTGGATTGTCCCTCTTTAATCCCGTCCAAGTCCCTCCCGGGCGCCGTGTGGACACTGGGAGATAAAATCGGGGTGTTTGACCCATGGCAGGTCACCCTGTGCTCCAGGCTGGGCTGATCCTGGATCAGCACGAGGCTGGGCGGGCCCTGGCCGCTGGGATGTGCCCAGAGGGAGCAGGAGTCAGCTCCTCAGGACGGGGATATCCAGAGCTCCGCTTACACCTGGAACTGGCTTTCCCTCCTGGAACGCTTTTCCTCCCCAGAAACACTAAAAAAGTGACTTTTACTCTGTACAACCCAAATGCCCTCACCTCGCCCCCTCCTCCCCCACTTCCAAGGAGTTGAAATCTGTGGATTTTCTGAATGGCCTGATAAATCTTCATTCAAAAAGGAGGAAGGAAAGGGCTTTTCCACTTCCTTTCCCCCATGTGCTGCCACCACTGTCTTGGTTTGATGTGGGAGTCCCAGGTCACTCCTGGTCATTCCTGGGTCACTTCCAGGGCAGAATTCCTTGGTGTGAGTTCAGGTTGAAGGGGAGTACCTGGATTTTAAACAACAGATTTAAAGAGCTAAGGAATGGGAATACCTGGGCCTACATTTGGGTTTAGGAGTTCTGGATGGGGAAGACCTGGATGTAAATTTAAAGGGGCAAGGATGGGGAATATCTTGGGTTTAGATTTAGATTAAAGCAATAAGGGTGGGGAACATATTGAACTAAATTTGCATTGAAGAGCTCTGGATAGTGAATACCTGGATTAAATTTAGAGTGAAAGAGTTAAAAAATCTTGGTTGAAATTTGAGGCTGAATACATCAGGATGATGAGTACCTAGACTGAAATTTCAAGAGATCAGGGTGAGGAACACCTGGATCTATGATGGGATCTAAGTTGGCATCTCAGTGACAAGCATGGGGAACCTGAGTTTCTGTTGGGATTTAAAGGGATCAGCCTCTGGAATTCTTCCAGAGCTGCCATGGATCCCAGGCACATTTGGGTGGTTTGTCTGGGGGGATCTGGTCGGTGGGGCAGAATTCCGAGGGCTTGGGGGGGGAGTGTTGGGAGGAGGGAGAGCAGAGGGGGCGTGTGCTGCACGTCCTTCACATTCCTCCCATCTGGATCCACTTCCTTCCTTCCTTCCTTCCTTCCCGCCAGGACCCCTTTCCCCACCCCCGGATCCCTGCCCAGCCCCAGCTGCTGCTCTGGGGACTCTGGGATGGAGTCGGGAGCAGCTCTGGGACAAACGGGTCCCATGAGCACTGGGGGCTGGAAATTCCCTGTGCCCTGATGATCTGTGTTAATGAATCCCTTCATAATCTGTGTTAATGAATCCCTTCATAATCTGTGTTAATGAATCCCTGTGCCTTGATAATCTGCGTTAACTAGTCACTGTGCCCTGATAATCTGTGTTAATGAATCCCTGTGCTTTGATAATCCATGTCAGTGAGTCACTTTGCCCAGATAACCCATATCAGCTCATTACAGTATGATGATAATTGGGATCAATTAATCATTTTGCCTGGAGAATATGCAGGAATTAATAATTTTCCCAGATAATTTGCACTTATTAGTAGTTTGTACCTAGATAATCTGCACGAAATCTCCATTTTCCCACATAATGTGCAGTAATTCCCCACATTTTCCCAGACAATCTGCATTAGTTCATCATCTTTGCCCAGACAATCTATATTTATAATTTTATCCAAATCATCTGGATTAATTAATCATTTTTGCTCCCATATTATTATTAATGCTTTTTCCCAATAACTTGCCTTAATCCCCATTTTTCCCAGACATTTTGCCCTAATCCCCAATTTTTCCTAGATAACTGGCCCTAAACCCTTATTCTTCCCAAACAACCTGCACTGATCCCCCATTTTTCCAGGACAATTTGCCCTAATCCACATTTTTCCCAGGTATCTGGCCCTAATCCCCATTTTTCCTTAACAACATTCCCTAATCCTGTCCCTTGCAGTTCCAGCCCAGTGCCTGTCCCATGGTGGTGTCCCTGTCCCATGGTGGTGTCCCTGTCCCATGGTGGTGTCCCTGTCCCATGGCGGTGTCCCTGTCCCACAGCAGGGTCCCTGTCCTATGGCAGTGTCCCATGGTGGTGTCCCTGTGCTGGTGTCCCTGTCCCACAGCGTGTCCCTGTCCCATGGCGGTGTCCCTGTCGTGTGGAAATGTCCCAGGGTGGTGTCCCTGTCCCATGGCGGTGTCCCTGTGCTGGTGTCCCTGTCCCACGGCGGTGTCCCAAGGTGGTGTCCCTATCCCACAGCGTGTCCCTGTCCCACAGCGGTGTCCCACGGCAGTGTCCCTGTCCCACAGCGTGTCCCTGTGCTGGTGTCCCTGTCCCATGGCAGTGTCCCTGTCCCACGGCAGTATCCCGGTGCTGGTGTCCCTGTCCCAGAGCGTGTCCCTGTCCCAGGGTGGTGTCCCAGGGTGGTGTCCCTGTGCCGGTGTCCCTGTCCCAGAGCGTGTCCCTGTCCCCGCAGGCCCGGCACGATGCGGTTCCCGCGGCTCCTGCTGTGCCTGGGTGTGTGGGCGCTGTGCGGCTCGGCCAAGCCCACGGAGCGCAAGGAGCGCGTGGTGCGCGAGGCCCCGCTCAGCACCCGCGAGCACGACGACGCCCAGAGCTACGACTACGACCACGACGCCTTCCTGGGCGCCGACGAGGCCAAGAGCTTCGACCAGCTCACACCCGAGGAGAGCAAGGAGCGCCTGGGGTAAGGACAGCATTCCCACCCTTCCCGGAGCGGGAATGCAGCGACCGCCCGGCGTGTGCCCCGCTCCCAGCCCAGGAATTCACTGCCCAGCACCAGGCATTCCCCAAAGAGTCACCGGAGCCTATTCCAGTGCCACGCATTCCCCAAAACTCCAGGCAGTGGGGGTTTGCACTGTGCTGTGCTCGCTCCCTGTTCTCTGGGTGCCACTGGAGCCCCTGGGATCACTGGTGTTTCTCAGCTGGAAGGAGTTGGTTGGGAGTTGGGAAAACAGAGCTGGTGTGGAGAATCCTCCTCCAGCGTCTCCACTGGGACTCCAGGATGGCTGTTCTTCCCCTGGGCCGTGGCCGTGCCTGCCCTGGGCCGTGGCCGTGTCTCCTTTGGGATGTTCCTGGCGCAGTGTGGCCGGGTGCTCCTGCAGCTGCTGCTGCTGCAGTTGTTCTGGGGCTCTGGGTGGCTCCAACCTGGGAACTGCAGCCTCCAGCAGGGACAGGAGGGGGCTGGGGGGCAGAAGGCTCCCTGGGGACACTTCTCAGGATGCTGGGCTCCAATCACCTTGGAAACGGGTGCCTTTGGCTGGGTTTTCATGGACCGGTTTGGGTGGGAAGGGCCTCAGAACCCCTCCAGGGGCACCCCTGCCACGGCAGGGACACCTCCCACTGTCCCAGGCTGCTCCCAGCCTCAGTGTCCAGCCTGGCCTTGGCCACTGCCAGGGATCCAGGGGCAGCCACAGCTGCTCTGGGCACCCTGTGCCAGGCCCTGCCCACCCTCACAGTCAGGAATTCCTTCCCAATATCTCTCCTGAATCTCTCATTTTTCGGTCAGACTCGATTTTTTCAGCCAAGCATCCCAACCTTGGTGCTGCTGGAGCAGCGCCTACCACAGCCCACGGTGAATTTTGGGCTGTTTTTTGGGGATGGTGCTCCCTGATGGAAAAGCTCAACCACATGTGGGTGCTGGGGAAACTTCCAGAGTGAGCCAGTTCCCTCAGCAGGAATTGATACAGCAGGATGTGCAGGGCTGGGGATGCCAGGTGCCATCCATCCCTATGGATCATCCAGGCCCCCAGTGGGAAGGAGGTGCTGGCCTCTCCCCCAGCAGTTTGTGGCTGGAGGGAATTCCTCACTCCAGGGACAATTTAAACTGGAAAACCCACGATCCCTTGGAGCCAGGCTCTGGTCGCTCCATGAGCTGCAAAATACAGGATCCAGGAGGCTTTTTGCCTCCTGGGAAAATCAGAGCGAATGTCTCGGTGCCCCTGGAGCAGCGTCAGACTCCGAGGGAAGCTGGGCCTCTCCCGGCCTCTGTCCCGATCCCAGGGCTCGGATCCCAGAGCTCGGTCACGGCTCAATCCCATTGTTCTGCCGAGTTATCGCCGGAACGCCGGCAGCGCCTTTCCACCGCAGATTTAACCCCTCCGCACAAAACAGCCGCAGGTTTATCCGCAGGGGCCGGTTCCTGCCATCCCGAGCTGGAATGACAAACTCGGTGCTTTTAACGGGGTTGTGCTGCGGGAAGGGGCCCTTTCTGTGCTCCGGAGAGCTCCGGCTTTCCGAGCCCGCTGCTCCCCTCGCTGCCTTCGGGGCCGCGGGCACCGGGGCCGCCGCCCGGCCGAGCCCGCCGTGTCCCGGCCGTTCCCTGGCAGCCGATCCCCTTGGAGCCCGAGTGGGAACAGCGAGCAGCTGCCGGCCCTTCCCAGCATCTGCCGCCCTCCCCGGCCGGGGGGCGGGATGGGGGCTTTGGGAAAGTGTCAGGCTTTGGTGGCTCCTGCCCTGGGAAAGCAGCCGGGAGCAGCTGGTGCCGGCCCCGGGCACGGGCCCAGGCTGGGGAGGAGGTTTGTGAGCTTCCTGAGTGCCCGGCTCTTCGCTGGAGAGGGTTTGGCTTCCCTGGGAAGCTGTTCCCTGATTAACCCCTTAGAAACTGCGCTGGAAAAACCACCTCGGCCATCAACCCCTCCGGGCTCTGGTCCTCCATTCCGGGATTTTCCTTAGTAAATCCCTTTGCTGGTGGTGTACCTTCTTGGGAGAGGGAAACGTGGAATTTTGTCCCTGAATAGGAGGGATTTGATAGATTTATGGTTTTATATTTACGTGGACAAATGTTTAATACTTATGTGATACTTTACATAATTCTATGCAGAATTTATAGTATTGATTGACTTGTTATATATTTATATGGCAAAATCTGAATATTTATGTGATGCTTTGCATATTTCTGTGTTTGATCAGGAATACTGGAAGGGACACTTTGCATGTTGATATATAAAATTCTGAAATATTCCTATTTTATATATTTTTGCGTAACTTTGGGCACTATTGATGAGAATTTTTTTAATATTTACATATTTATTTTATATATTTCTCTGTAAAATTATTCAGGTCTCCAAGCCCTGCCCACTGCCCCCGGTCTGGCACCTCACTGTCAGAACTAAATTCCACATTTTTCCCGTTTTCTTCCAGTCTCTCTCCAGCTTCTCATTGCCAGCAACATGCTTTGTTCCACAGAGGAATTCCTGATTTTCCTAGACCAATGCAGTTCTGAAACACAGAAACCTGGGTGTGAGCACGGGTGGCTCCGGTGTCCGGGTTTCCCTTTGCGTCAGTAGTTTTGGAATTAATAGTCCTAGCGGTGATCTAAAATTTAAAAATTCCGTGTTTTCCACCTGTCTTCTAAAATTGCTCAAATACCTGGGCCGGAGCTCAGGATTCCTGAACGGTATTCCGTTAAACCTTCATGTTAAAGGAAAAAACCAGGATCTTACTTCACCAGACAAAGGATTTTGGGACCGTTAAATCCCCGGTTTTCATCCGAGGAGCCCCAAACCTCCCCAGCAGGGAGCTGCGTGTGCTCCAGAGCGGTGCGGCTCCAACAGCCCCCACCCCCCGGCTCCATCTGCCCCTGGATCCTGCATTCCTGCCGCCCTTTCCTACAGCTGCTGCTAAAAATAACGGAGGCACGCGGCTCCGGTTGCTCCCCCCCGGGCAGGGCAGCGGGCGGGACCGGCACCGGGGCTGCTCCAGGGCTGGGCTGCTGCTCCAGGGCTGGGCTGCTGCTCCAGGGCTGGGCTGCTGCTCCAGGGCTGCTCCAGGCTG
>VZDJ01000769.1:134407-152251 GCA_008694505.1 Cyanoderma ruficeps | reverse complement strand
GGACTGCTCTGCTGCTCCATGGCTACACCAGGGCTGAGCTGCTGCTCCAGGACTGGGCTGCTGCTCCAGGGTTGCTCTGCTGCTCCAGGGCTGCTCTGCTGCTCCAGGGTTGCTCCAGGCTGGGCCGCTCTGCTCCACTGGGCTTGGGCGGCTCCGACTCCTCCTGCAGAGCCAAACTTCCCAGGTTTAGCAGAAATGTGTGTCCGTGCTCCTCGCTCGGCGCCGTCGAGGTGGGAGGACACACAGAGGGAGGTGTCCTCAGATTTAACAGGGAAGATTTTCCCCTAAAATTCATAATTCCTGAAGGAACCAAAACCCTGGGTGGTTCAAGAGTGGCCAAGCTGGTGATTTCCATGTCTGAGCCAGTGTTTTCTGTGTCCAGAGTTTTGGCAGCTGACCTCGCTTTTCGGCAGCTAACCCAAATGTTGGTTTTAAAGATAAACTCTTCAAATAGTTGGATTTGCACATTCCATAACCACCTCAGCTTTCCCCTGGCATCACCAGGAGAGGCAGAGCTAATATTCCAATTTTTAATATAAATATGGGTCTGTGCTCATCACCTGGCGCTGCCTTGGTCAAAGGACACCTGGATGGTGTTTTTTCAGGTGCTTAAAAGAAACTTTTTCCCCTAAAACTCACAATTTCTGAAGAAACCAAAACCTGAGTGGTCCAAAGTGGCTGAGCCAATGATTTTCATGTCTGAGCCGAAGTTTTGGCAGCTGAACCATACGCTGTTTTTAAGGATAAACTCTCCAAATGGTTGAATTCCCAAATTCTGTAATGACTTCGACTTGCCTCCTCTGCCCCTTCCCATTCCCTCCCTGCCAACTCCTCGTTTTTTTTAACTTTTGCTGGATTTCTCTGTGTTTCCCACAGGAAGATTGTAGGGAAAATAGATGCGGATGGAGACGGGTTCGTGACGGTGGAGGAGCTCAAGGCCTGGATCAAGTTTGCCCAAAAGCGCTGGATTTACGAGGACGTGGAGCGCCAGTGGAAGGGCCACGACCTCAACGAGGACGGGCTTGTTTCCTGGGAGGAGTATAAAAATGCCACCTATGGATATATCCTGGGTAGGTCCTGGCTCTTGGGATCAGCCTTTCCTGGAGCCCGCAGCTGGGGCCGCTCTGCCTCGGGTCACCGAGGGTTTGGTGGGGTGGAGGCGGATCAGGACGGGCTGGTGGCACAGCGGTCAGTGGGTGCTCGTGGACTGGGATGGACACGGATCCAGATGGGGTTGTGGTGGAGGGGGAGTTTGGGGCCTGCAGTGAGGAGGAAATCCATGGCTGAGAGTGTGGAGCGATGGTGGGCTGGCGTTTGTCTGACCCGAGGTGGGTTTGTCCCCTGGGATAAGCACAGGAATATGATCTAGGGCATGGCCTTGGTGTATGGGAGGCCAGCTGGAGCAGATATCCCCAAGATGTTACACTTTAAAACCTCCAAAACTCTCCAATTTGACCTCCTGGTGACATTAGCAAAGAGAAATCCAAGGAAAAGAACCAAAATACATGGAAATCTCCCCAAGGGGATGTTTACACACCCCACACCCCCCTTTTCTTCTCTGCAGCCACATTTGGGTGTTATTAATGTCCCTGGTGACAAATGCAGCTCTGGGCTGGATCCGGGTGATTTTGGGATTAATGGCATGTGGGAATGGGGTTTTCTGGCCCTTAGGAATTCCTGGCTTTTGGGGGAATTTGGGACCTGCAGGTGGAACCCACTGATCTGTGGCTGTGGAACACACCGTGGTGTGTCCATTGTGTCCCTAAACCCACAAAAACCATTAGCAGAGATTTCAGCTGCTTTCCCTTGTCCTGGGTGCAGTGTTAGACTCCAGAACTTGGCAATTCTGGGGCATGTGCTGGGCCAGCAGTGTGGCCTGGCATCAGACATCCCTGGGAGTGAGGGAAGCAACAGCTCTTTTGGGGTTAAAACCTTAACTCTCGAGCCCTGTGCCAGCTCTGGCCTCCAGCACTGGCCCGGGTGGAGGAGCTGCAGCTCTGGAGTGTCAAATCCACTCTAATTTCCTAAATATTGCCAAAAATAGTCAAACTGCTCCGCGGGATGTGCAGAGGGGGAGCCACTGCACAGGAGGCTCATCCATCTCCCTTGGGATATGGAAGGATCTGGATTTGCTGTGCTGGTGGCCAGGGAAGTCCCTGTGACACCCCCGGGCTGGGTCAGCACTTCCCAAACCTCCCTTTGCCACGGATTTCTGGGATCTGGGCTAATCTGCCTGTGTAAATCCAGCCTGGAAGGGGGCAGAGAGGTCCTGGGAAGGGTTTGAGGAGTCTGGGGTGGCATTTAGGACCTGCCGGTGTTGGATAGGGAAAAATATGAACATTCATGAGGAAAAGCCTTAATGAGCAAACCCTGGATTAATGGAACCCCCTTAATGAGCTGAAGGAGAAGTTCCCTCCCTCAGTGAGAGCAGTGTGGGGAGTGCCCAGCCCCCGGCACGGCCCATCCCAAAGCTGGAGCAGCGCTGGAGGCCGAGTGAGTGCCCTTGGCAGGCCCCCATGGAGCCTCGACTCGTGCTGCTCCCACATACTTGTATCCTTACGGAGTGCCGGGAGGATCCTGCCTCACGCTCTGGCTCCAGCTCCTCTCAGCAGGAATTACTTTTCCACAGCTCTTTGCTGCTGAAACGTTCCCCTGTCTTCTCCTCGCTCCCCTCCCTGGCCAGAGTGGGGCTGGAATGCCTCTGGAAGTGCCTCCTGAGTGTTGACCCGTGGCCAAGGGATGCATGGGGCCAGGCATCGCCCTCAGCAGCTCTGGAGGGTCCAGAATGTGGTGTTTTGTCAGCAAAAGGAGGTGCTGGGAGTGCTTTTATTAATTAATTACACACCAGGATGAGTCACCACGTGGCCCCCAGAAGTGTCACGGAGCAGTGTGGGGTTCTGCCGGGGGGAGTCCTGGAAGGCAGGGAATATCAAGTGATAAATGTCCTAAGTCTTCATCTGAGACTGGAAATTCCTTTGAAACTCCTTTCAAAATCAGAATATCATCATCATCATCATCACCACTCCTATTTTTGTTAATTCCTCCATCCCATGGTGGGATCCAAAACCAGGAATGCTTGTCCCAGGACAGCCCAAGATGTTGGGTTGAATCTGTGGCTTTGCTGCCATACTCTGAGCAATACCCCGGCTCTGTCTCCTTCCCCTCCCTGAGCTCCCCCAAACCTCTCCCAGCCCAGGGAACAAGAAAGGAAGTGACTTTGGGGGCTTTGGGAGGGTTTAACCCTTTTTAACCCCCCCCCCACCATTCCCCCATCAAATCCATTAATTAGCCCAACAGCAATTAAGGAATTGTCTGTTAATGGGGCTGGTCACAAAGGTTTCCTTGTTTGGGGGCTATGCTGCTTCTCAAGGCAAAACCTTGGGAACAGAATAGGGAATTTGGGGTTCATTCTGCCCTAGAGCTGCCTTAAAGTCAGAATCTTTGGATATTTAATGGATGCTCCCCAGAGCTCCTTGATCCCAAACCCCTTAATCCAGGGCTCCCCAGAGCTCCTTGATCCCAAACCCCTTAATCCAGGGCTCCCCAGTGCCTCCCTTTTGTCCCAGGTTAACAGAGCAGGGACACAGGGAGTTTTGGACCCTCTCATTAGAGCGGGCCTGGCTCTGGTTTAACTTCAGCAGAGCGTGGCAGTGTCCCCCAGGATCCCCGTTGTCCATGGGCTGCTGGACGCTGCTGGCCCCGTGTCCCGGAACTCCTGTCCTGCTGTGCCAGGCGGCCACGCGTGCCCCACCGTCCCACCCTGGCCCTGCC
This sequence comes from Cyanoderma ruficeps, assembly GCA_008694505.1. Lineage (NCBI taxonomy): Eukaryota > Metazoa > Chordata > Aves > Passeriformes > Timaliidae > Cyanoderma > Cyanoderma ruficeps. The sequence continues at coordinate 148,480 of VZDJ01000769.1, read as the reverse complement.
ACCGCCCCGGCAGCCAGTGAGATCCCCTTACACATTCCCCTCCCAAAATAGGTCAGGTTGAGCCTCTGGCCGTGCCGGCCAAAGCCCCCGAGCTCTGTCTTTTGGGGCCTCTCCCTGGGAATGTCATTATCCCAGGGCTTCTGCAGCTCCTCCTCCTCCTCCTGGGAGTGAGCGCAGGAGAGAAGCGGTGGCTGCAGTTGAGCTTCTGTTGGCGTTGGGAGGTTGTGCTGAGAGGGAGGAAGTTGAGTTGAGGAGTTTGAGGTTGGGTGGGAGATGTTGAGGTTGCACTGGGGAAGTTGAGGATGAGAAGGTTCTGTTCAGGAGGTTGAGCAGAGGAGGCTGAGGTTGAAGTTGAGAGGAAGTTGAGGTTCAGTAGAGGAGGCAGAGTTTGAGCTGAGGTTGAATTGAGAAGGTTGAGTTGGGTTGAGGTTGTGTTGGTGGTTGTTGTGGCCCTTACCCTGCCCGAGCTGACCCTGCGCTCCCTCCCAGACGACCCGGACCCTGACGATGGCTTCAACTACAAACAGATGATGGTGCGGGACGAGCGGCGCTTCAAGATGGCCGACAAGGACGGGGACCTGGCGGCCACCAAGGAGGAGTTCACGGCCTTCCTGCACCCCGAGGAGTACGACTACATGAAGGACATCGTTGTGCAGGTGGGGCCAGCGCAGAGGCATTTTGGGAAGCTCTGGTGGCAGGTGGTCACTGAGGGGCAGGAATTGCTCCGGGCCTGGGTCATGCTGGCATCTTCTTACAGGAAACCATGGAGGACATTGACAAGAACGGCGATGGTTTCATTGACCTGGAGGAGTACATTGGTGAGACGCTGGTGCTGCCGCTCCGTGTCCTGTCCATGTCCCCTCAGTGTCCCTGTCCAGTGGGAGCCACTGCCACCATGTCCTTCCCAGCCCTCCCCCTCACAGTGGTCTCTCTCTCAAACTTCCACCTGCCCCCCCACCTGCATCGAAGATTTTCGGGTGAAATCACGATGCTTTGGGGTTTTGGGGATGGCTTTAGGGAACTCAAGGCTTTGGGTCAATCCTTGGGATGGGGACGGGGCGGTGGGGCTGATCCCGATCGTGCTCTCCCCCCAGGTGACATGTACAGCCAGGACGGTGACGCTGATGAGCCCGAGTGGGTGAAGACAGAGCGGGAACAGTTTGTGGAATTCCGGGACAAGAACCGGGATGGGAAGATGGACAAGGAAGAGACCAAGGATTGGATCCTGCCCTCGGACTATGACCACGCCGAGGCCGAGGCCCGGCACCTCGTCTATGAGTCCGACCAGGACAAGGTGGGCCCGAAGCTCTGGGGGCGTTTTGGGAGCGGGGCGGGAGGAGTGGGGAAATAGCGGGACGGGGAAATAGCGGGATGTGGCGTTCCCTGCAGGACGGGAAGCTGACGCGGGAGGAGATCGTGGACAAGTCAGACCTGTTCGTGGGCAGCCAGGCCACGGACTTCGGGGAGGCGCTGGTGCGGCACGACGAGTTCTAGGCTGACACCTGACGCCTCTTGATGGGCTCCGTCCCTCGCCGAGGCCGTTCCTGCCGCGGGGAAACCCCATCCCGGCTCCCGGGGACGGGGCTCGGGAAAGCCACGCTCCCCAGGCACTTGGGGCACGTCTCGTTGTGGGTTTTCCCCGGATTTTAATGACTTTTGGGTTATTTTTGTATGTTTTGGTTTTACCGCGTGTGGAAACAGCTCCCCTGGCGCAGGGGCAGCGATGGGGCTGCCCGGGGCTGCGGGGCCCGGGGCCCCTGGGGGGGAGTGGGAAATTCACAGAGGGATTGGGATTGGAACTGCAGTTGGAATAAAAAATTAGGATTGGAATTGGAATTAAAAGTTGAAATTAAAATTAGAATTTGAATTGGATTGAAATTTGAGTTAAAAGTGGAATTGGAATTTAACATTGAAATCAAAATTGAAAACTGAAATTGAAGTGGAATTGGAACCAAAGAAGTCAAATTGAATTAAATGGAAACATTGATGTGAAATTGGAATAAAAAGTCAACATTGAAATGAAAATTCAAACTCAAGAAAAGCCCAAAAACCATGAGAACAGCAGCAGGACCCAGGGGGTGACCTGGAGGTGACCCCAGGGACGTTGGACCCTCCTCCCCTGTGGCCGCCCCGTGGGATCTGGACAAGATTCTTCCCCCCAGCCCTGCTCCAAGTGCCTTGAACCCCCCAAACCTCTGGGGGAGGGCCTCATCCCACCATCCCACCCCGCTCTGGGACAATTCCCAAGGTTTTCTCTATTCTGTGTTGTTTGTCCCCCTGCAGCCACCAGAGCTGTGTGGAATCGGGCCCGGCCATCTCCAAATTCCCAGGGTTTCCCTTAAATCCTTCCCCAAAGGTTTCCAAGGGCTGACCGGATCCTTCCATCTCCTTCTACTCCTCCTTTTTCTTCCCTCCCTAAATCCAGTGGCTGGTGGGTTGGGAATATGGCCCCATGCAGGGCTTGGGAATGCTGGGGATGAATTGGGAATGTCGGGGTTGGTTTGGGGCATCAGGGATGATTTGGGACAGTGGAAGTGTTTCTTGGAACCCTGGGAAAGCCTCTGCTCCAGCCACCCAGGCCAGCAACAGCCCCTCTCCTAAGATCCCCCGCTCCCATCCATGAGGATCCGGGGCCCTGTGACAACTCCGGACACGGATCTTTCGCCTCCTCCGGGTTTATTCCTCGGTTTTCTCCTCGGGCTGATTGAAGGGATCCGGATCGGTTGGAACTCAATAAACCTGTTCACCCCCCGATGGGCCGAGGGGGACGGACCCCAATTCCCTGTTTCCCCCTAAACTGGGATCTGGGGGACCCCCCTTGGACTGAGCCAGAAGGGTTCAGGCAGTGGGGGGCCCTGAGGAGGGGAGTGGGGGGAACTGTGTGGGGGGACATGAGGCCTGTGGGAGTCCCCTGGGGCTTGGGGGGCTCAGCCCCACAGAGGGAATCCGAGCCCCATGGATGGGGGGGCTCAGTCCCACCCCCACCCCACAGATGGGGGGCCCATCTCCATGGATGGGGATCTCAGCCCCATGGATGGGGGGCCTTAGGCCCCACCCCAGCCCCACAGATGAAGATGGGTAGCAGCATCCCAGCTCCTGCCCTCGCTGCGTGTGAGGCCTGAGGGGGACAAGGGAGCAGAGTCCTGTGGTGGCATCACCACGGAGCACAGCCTCCTCTGGGACTGCATCCTGCCCCACTGCAGGGCACAGTTTTCCCTGGGACCCACCCTCTCTCCCTGCCATGGGGTACGGCCACTCCCAACACGTGTCCCACCCTGCAGTGGGGCACAGCTACCCCTGGGACCCCCATCCCACCCAACCACGGGGCACAGCCACCACCACGACCTCCATCCCGTCCCGCCATGCGGCACAGCCAGCCCCAGGCTCCCCCGTTCCCCCCCTGCAGTGGGGCACAGCTGCCCCTAGGGCGCCCGTGCCGTGGGTCCCAGTGCTCAGCGGGTCCCCGTTGCGCTCAGACCGCGGCCATGGTTTATTGTCCCACCCGCGCTACATCCTAGGCTGGCCGGGGCCCCCGCGCCCCCAGGGCAGTGCCGGCCCCACGGGGGGGGCAGCGGGGGGGGGGCAGCCGGGGGTCCTGGGGGCTGGGGCGGTGCCAGAGCCCCTCAGCTGGGGCCGACCTGGCTGGAGGACACGGAGGAGACCTCGGTGCGCTGGGCCGAGCTGGACACGTCGGAGTCGTCTGTCATGGGCCGCCCGCACACCGTCTCCATGATGCAGGCGCGGAACTGCAGGGACACGGATGGGTGACACGGGGTCACAGGAGAGGGGACAGCTCAGCCTGGTCCTGTGTCCAGCCCTGGCACTGTCCTCACACCCTCAGATGCCACACTGGCCCCATCTCCTGTCCCCGGGGTCATGGTACCCCCCAGCCATGTAAGTGTCCCTGGATGCCCCTTATACCCCGCATGTGCCACCCCCAGGTGTCCTTAGTCTCTCAATGTCCCCATTGCCCCAGTGTCCTGGGGTGTCCCCATCTTCTCTCTATCCCCCTTGCCAATGTATTCCCCTCATCCCAGTGTCCTGAGGTGTCCCCTGGCATGGAGGTCCCTGTGTGTCCCTGGCCCTCAGATATCCTTGGGCACCCCTCGATGCCCCCATCACTGGCTGTCCCTGGGTGTCCCCCTCCCACGTGTCTCTGCGGGTGTCCTGGTGTCTCAGGTGTCACCTGTTTGTTCATGAAGCAGTAGATGATGGGGTTGTAGACACAGGAGCTCTTGGAGAAGAAGGCAGGGACAGTGACGAGGCGCAGGTCGATGCCGTGCTCGCGGTTGTTCACCATGTACATGGCCAGGGCTGCATAGGGCACGTAGCACAGGCAGAAGGAGCCCACCATGACCACCACCATGCGTGACACCTCCCGCTCTGCCTTCTGCGTCGTGGCCGACTCCTGCTGCTGTGCTGCCACCTGTGCCAGGGACAGGGACACCTTGGGCCTGCCCGGGCTGCCGGCCCTGACCCCACCAACCCCCTTCCCATGCCTCTGACCCCTGCCCAGCCCCTGCCCGTGTGCCTCTGCCCCCCTGCCCATCCTCCTGTCTGCTCCAGCCCAACCTTCTGTCCAAGCAACCTCCCCTCCCTTCCTGCATCCCTCCATCCCTCCAGTCACCTCTCCCTCCCTCCTGCTCCCCATCCTGCCCTCTCTCCCTCCCTGCTCCCAGTCAATTCTCCCTCCTTCCCTCCCTCCTGCCCCCCAGCCCCTCTCCACTCTCCATCCCTCGCTCCCAGCCACAGGTGTGCCTGACCCCAATGCCCCCCCTGTCCCCTGTGCCCCCCGTGCCCCCGGGACTCACGGCCCGCAGGGCGCTGAGCAGCTGGGAGTAGGAGAAGATGATGAGGGAGAGGGGGATGATGAAGCAGAAGACGAAGAGGAACCAGGTGTAGTACTCGCTCTTGTACTTGGTGCCCACCGTGTACCAGTCAGGGCCACAGGAGCACTGCAGCCCCTCGGGGACGTACCTGCAGCACCCGCACTCAGCCCCTGCTCTGCGCCGTGTGGCACCCCTGGTGCCCCCACGGCACCCCGCGGCACTTCTGGTGCCTCAAGCACTCCCGTGGCACCCCCGTGACCCCCCACTTGCCGCTCCTGGAGCTGTTCCACCCCCTGCCCACCCCCTGCCCCTGTGCCCACTGTGTCCCCACCTGCTCCAGCCAAAGAAGGGGGGGATGGCCACGCTGACGCCGATGATCCAGGTGGCCGCCACCACCAGCAGCGCGTGGCGGGAGTTGAAGCGGAAGTTGCCGAAGGGTTTGCAGATGACGATGTAGCGCTCGAAGGCCAGGAAGGCCAAGGACCACCCTGTCACCATCCCTGGGGGAACAAGGCCACTGGCCTCACACAACTGCCCATGGCCACCAGGGCTGCAGGTCGCCCCAATTCCCACAGCCCCTCAGGCCACTGGGCCACCCCAAGTCCTACAACCCCAGCAGAACGTAGAAATCACCCCTACCTTCAGGCCTCACTGGTCACCCGGCTCCTCCAGCCACAAGAGATCATAGGGCTCAACCCAACCCATGGCCCTTACCCATTTTGCCACCTTCAGCCCTACCATACCACAATGATCCCTCCAACTCCCTCAGCCCCAGAAGAACGATTGTCCCCCACTTCCAGCTCCACCAGACCCCAGTGGTCACCCCAACTACTACTGTGGTCAACTCCTACAGGTCCAGAAGGTCACCCCAATGCCTGCACCCCAGCAGCCCGTGGTGGTCACCCCAACTCATAAAGCCTTAGCAGAATGTGGCTGTCAACAATACCTCGAGCCCTACCAGACCTTGGTGGTCACCCCAACTCCCACAGCCCCAGGAGATCACTGTGGCCACCTCTGGCCCCAGTAGCCCCCCGCGGTCACTCCATCGTCTCTGGCCCCGCAGCCTGAGTGCCCCCACGGTCCCCTCGTACCTCCCGTGGCCCCCGCAAAGCCCTCAAAGGCACACATGTGCTTCCCGAAGACGAAGTATCCCTGGGAGCTGGAGACGAAGACGGTGAAGATGCAGAAGACGCACATCATGAGGCCGCTGACGGAGATGTTCACCAGGATGTAGTTGAGTGGCTGCCGCAGCTTCTTGTACTTGACGGTGACGATGAGGACGATGGCGTTCAGGGGGGTGCCCGCCACGAACACCAAGCCCATGAAGATGGTCTGCAGGTAGAAGGTCCACATGGGCGCGATGTGATACTGGGGCCCATCCCAGGGCCCCACCGACGACTGGTTCTTGAACAGGTAGAACTCCTCCTCGTCCATGGCGGCGATGATGGTGGTGGTGGGGGGGCATCCGCCCCCCTGATATACCCTGCGCCCCCAAAGCTGCTTAAGGGGGGATCAGGGCTCAGCCCGGCCAAACTTGGGGATTAGGGTGGGCTAAACCGGGCTCAGCACCTAATCGGGCCCCTGAGCCGGGTCGAGCCGATTACCGGTGCTCTGGGGGATTTGGGGGGTGGGCAGAAGGGCTCCCCCTAACACCTGGGTATGAGGAGGGTCCCCGAGGGTCTCCAAGCTTGATTCTGCTTCTCCTGGGATGTTCAGGTTGTCCCCAGGTGTTCTCAAGCCCAGTCTTGGTCCCACCATGACGGCCAGAGGTCCCCAACCTTAGTCCTGGTCTCACCAGGGTCCTCCGTGTGCCCCAGGGGTCCCCAAGCTCAGTCCTGGTCCCTGCAGTATGGCCAGGTGTCCCCAGATATTCCCAGGGGTCCCCAGGTGTCCCCAGCCTTGATCCTGCTCCCCCAGGATGGCCCAGTCCTGGACGCCTTGGGAAGAACTTGGGAGTTTCCCTCATGAGGTCACCCACTGCCCCCCACCCCAGCACCCCAGGGTGCCCCCCTAAGTGTGTCCCCCCTCAAGCAATTGTCCCAAGTTCTGGGCTTGGGGGGGGCCCTGTGCTGGGGAGATGCCAGGTGAGGTGGGGTCAGTCTGGGGGTATCACAGGCTGGGGGGAAGACTGGGGGAGCACGGCTTGAGGTGGAGTGTCTGAGAGAGGGTGTTCATTTTGGGGGTGCAGTGCCGGGGGGTCATTGATGGGGGGACACTTTGGGGGTGCGCTGCTGGGACTCAAGTCCCAGAAGAGTCGCAGCATTTCCTGCCCTCTCTCCCCCCTCTTTCCCTCCCCCAGCCTGTGGCACCCCCGGGGAACAGGAAGGATGTGCAGAAGCTGCTTAGGGGGGGGATTACAGGTGCTGGGGCCCCCCCGGGCTGGGGGTGCCTATAAAGGCCGGTGCAGGGACTGAGCTGTGGCACCCTGGGACCCCCAGGGAAGCTCGGGGGGGGACACACCAGGGGAAGCTGTGCCCCTGGGGACTGGGTGTGGGGTGCCCACCCTGGGGGTGCCCTAGGGCACCCCTGGAGTTCTGTCCAGCTCTGGGGCAGACATGGGGCCAGGGGCCTCAGGGACGGGCCAGGGATGGGGTAAGGAGAGGAACAGGGGGATTGGGTGGGCTGAACCCCCAGCCCATGTTTTACCAGGCAATACTGGGCTGGACTAGATCATACTGGCCTGTACTGGTTTGTACTGGGATTCCTGGACTACGCTGGGCTGTACTGCACTGTATTGTGTCATGGGGTTGTACTGTGTCCTATTGGGTTGTGCTGGGTCTGGTCACATTGTACCAGGGTGGACTGGGCTGAACAGGGCCATGGTGGGCTGTACTGGGCTGTACTGGGCTGTACTGGATCCCGTCAGCTCTGCTGGTGCTGTACTGGGCATCCCCATGGAGGGGCACCCCCCAAAACGGGCATTCCCCAGACGGGTGCCACAGGGTGGTGATCCAGGGGACAGACACCCCACAAAGGGTCCCCCATGTCCCCCCCATGTGCTCGCCGTGTCCCCTGTGGAGCTGCGGTCACTGTGGACACTGAGGCCGGGCGGCTGCAGAGGGGGGACACAGTGCAGGGGGACCTGCAGCAGGGCTGGGGCACAATGGGGAACAGTCAGGCCTTGGCAGGGGCTGCCCGGGGAAGTTTGGAGTCCCCATCCCTGGAGGTGTCCCAGGAAAGCCTGGATGTGGCACTCAGGGCTCTGGGGCAAGGTGGGGGTCAGGCACAACTTGGACCGATGGCCCTGGAGGGCTTTTCCAGCCTCAGGGGTTCTGTGGTTCTGGGCTGGTGGCCGTGGAGTGGGGAGGGACTCAGGGCACGGCTGCCGAGCAGCTGCTCCCGCCGGGGGCAGCAGGAGGTGCCGAGCGTGGAGCTCCGGGGGCTGCGGCACCGGCACCGGCACTGCCCGGACAGCCAGCCGGGCACGGTCAGCCCTGCCAGGACAGCCAGCACGGGCACGGTCAGCCCTGCCAGGACAGCCAGCACAGGCATGACCAGTCCTGCCAGAACAGCCCCGCCGGGACAGCCAGCACGGGCAGGACAGTCCCACCAGGACAGCCAGCACGGGCACCATTGAGCCCCCGGCACCCACCGGTACTGGCAGCACCAGCTCCACACGGGACCCACGGCCCCCCAGGCCCCCCAGCGCTGTCTACAGCCCCATGGCCCCCAGGGACTCCCAGGGCCTCCAAATCTCTGCTCTTGTGCCCTCCTGGATGTGGCCCCACACGTGTCCCTGCTGTCCCCATGGCCATGTTCCCTGTGTCCCACTGTCCACATACCCCTTGTTCCCCTGTCCCTTATGCTCTCCAGCCCCTTGTCCCCATGGCCACGTCCCCAGCGTCCCCGTGTTCCCCTCTCTGTGCCCCCACACCGCCGATGGTCCCCTCCCCGTGTCACCCCACCCTGACGGCCCTGGGTGCTTCCAGTGCCCAGAGGAAACCCAGAGCCAGGGACAGGCTGCGGGGACACTGGACTCAGGGTGTCACCACAGGGGGCAGTGGCTCTGCCCTATGGCTCCTCCCCAGGACGCGGGGTCAGGTCCTTTGTCCCTTAATCGTGGCCTCCACCATCATCTTCCTCTGCCTCGGCTGCTGCAGAGCCGAGACTCCAGAGGGCACCGGGGCCCCCTGTGAAGCCCCCCGGCCCCACTGTATCCCCCTGACCTGCCCCAGCAGCATCCTGAACCCCCATCCTGGACTACACTGACCCCCCCGGAGTGCCCTGGCTGCTCAGACACCCCTGGACCACACTCGACCTCCTCAAACATCCTGACCTCCACCTCCCCGACCACCCTTGTTTGGACCCCCTCCAAACAATCCACTCGCTCCCCTTCCCACACCTGCCCTGGGTTTGGGGGTCCTGCTGGGGGCCCCTGTCGTGTTCTGTCCCCAACCCCATTGCGTGACCTCCCCCAGCCCCTGCCCGGGGTATTTTGGGTGATGGTGTCTGGGGGTGCCCCCCCACCGCGTGCCCCCCCGGGTATTTTGGGTGCCGGTGCGTGGCTCTGACTCGGCAGGTTATTTTTAGGTGTTGGCGCAGGCGCCACCACGTCACCCCCCCCAACGTCACCCCCCCACGTCACCCCTTGTCACCCGTTGTCACCTCGGGGTGCACCCGCACCGCCCCCCCCGTCCGTCCTCCCCCCGCTGGAAGCTTCCAGGGCAGGCACCGGAACAGGGGGAACACGATACTCCCCAAATCACCCCCCCCCAGCAGGACCCAGATGTGGGTCACCCGAGTGTCCCGCCCCTCCCAAGGGTATCGAGGAGGCCTCGGGAGTCTGGAGTTGGGGGGGAGACACACGAGAGATTCGGGGGGCAGTGGGGTTCAGGGCTCACCCCCAAATATGACCAAACCCCCTCCCCAGGCATGTGCCCCTGAGATGGAGAAACTGAGGCACGGCCAGGGGGACCCACGCCTGGAATCACTGGGGGGGAGTGGGGCGCAACCGGAGGGGTCTGAGTGGGAGTTCCATGGCGGGGGCAGTTTTGGGGGGGGTGTCCTGGTGGTTTTCCCCAGAGGGGGATCCTGAGAGGGTTTGTGGGATCTCAGCTGTGCCCCTCAGGGCTGGGGAAGAGTTTTTATGTGAGTTTTTGGGGGGTTCCCAAGTGAGAAGGGATGAGTGAGGGGACTCTGAGTTTGGGGGGTGTCTTTGTGGGGGGTTTTGGGGTGCATTGTGCTGCTGGCGGCTGCAGTATTGGGGTGCCTGCGGTGTTGGGGTCTCAAGGTATAGGGTTATCAGGATAACAGGGTGTTGGGGTGCCTGGGCTATAGGGTGCTGAAGTTTGGGGGGGAGGTCGAGGTTACAGGTATTTGGGATTTATTGGGGGTGGATTCTGGAGTTTGGGGGTGCCTGGATTTTGGGGTGCCAGAGTTTCGGGGCTGTCTGGGTGCCAGGATTTGGGGTACCAGTGTTTCAGTGTAGGGAGGCTGGGGTACTTGGGGGCCGGGGTTTGGTGGTGCTGAGGTTTGAGGGTGTCGAAGTTTAGGGGTGCCAGTGGTTCAGCGTGCAAAGGTTGGGGGTGCCAATGTCTTGGGGCAGGGGGTTCTGAAGTGCCAAAGTTTAGGAGTTTGTGGCACTGGACTCTGGGGAATTTGGGGTGTTGGGGTGCCAGTGTTTGGGAGTTTGTGGGTGCAGCATTTTGGGGTGTTTTTGTTTGTGACTGTCGGTGTTTGGGTGTGCCGGTGTTTGGGGTTACTGAGGTTCTAGGGATGTCGGAGATTTAGGGGTGCTGATGTCTGTACGTTTTCGGAACTGCCGGGGTTTGGGGGAGCCTTGGTCCGGGGGTGCCGAACCCGGGGGCTCCAGGGTGTGCTGGGATCCGGGGTTTTGGGAGGTGCCGGATTCCGGGGGTTGAGGGTGCCAGACTCCTGGGTTTGAGGGGTGCTGGAGTCCCGGGGTCCGGCTGTGAGGCCGGGGCCGTAAATAGCGACGGCCGCGCCCCCCACCCCCGGGCCGGCCGGGCGGTCTTTCCGTCCCTCCTGGTCGGTCCCTCCCCGGGACGGGGCGGGCCGGGGCAGCGCTTAAAGCCGCCGCCGTCCCCGGCCCCGCCACTTGCCGCCGTCGACCCCGGCCCAGGAACGCTTCTGGGACACATCGCGAACACACCGGACCCCTCCGCGAACCGCCGCTCCGGGAACTATCGGAAAGCGACCCGGGAACCTACCGGACCCCCCAGCCCTCCGGGACCCGCCGCTCCGCTCCGGGAACCCACCGGGAATCAACCCCACCACCGGGAACTCGCACCGGGACAGAGCCAGGAGACCAGCCCCGACTCCGGGAATAGGGACCCCTACCCAGGACACCGGTACCGAGCAGCGAACCCCTCTCGGGACACCGGGACTGAGACCGGGACCCTGTTCCCAGGCACCCGTAGTGACCCCGGGAACCGGGACCCTCCCTGAGCACCGGGACTGACCGAGGACACCGTCCCCCATTGCCGGGAACTGGGACCCCATCCAGGACACAGACACCCACCCGGACCCCCGCCCAGGAACCGGGACTGACCCAGGACGCCGTCCCTCAGCACCGGGACCCCATAGCAGGCACCAGCACCCACCCAGGGCCCCCGCCCGGGACACCAGCTCTGACCCAGGACACCGTCCCCAACCCAGGACACCGTCCCCCAGCAGGAGCTTTGCCACCGGGACCCAGAACCCCCACGCCGGAATCCAGCGTTGGCCCAGGACCCTCACGGGACCCCGGCACTGATTTGGGACCTACACCCACAGTACCAGCATCCCTTCAGGACGCTGGGACTGACCCAGGACCCTGACCCAGCACCAGAAGTGACCCCGGACACTCCCCCCACCCACTCAGGACCCTCCACACCACCCAGCAACCCCCTGCCCGTCGAGGACCCCCCCAACTCCTCCAGGATGAACTCTACTTACGAGGCAGCACCGGGTGAGGACCCCGAGGAGCTCCCGGCCACCGAGAAGGACCTTGCCGAGGACGCGCCCTGGAAGAAGATCCAGCAGAACACGTTCACGCGCTGGTGCAACGAGCACCTCAAGTGTGTGCAGAAACGCATCGTGGACCTGCAGCGCGACCTGAGCGACGGGCTGCGCCTCATCGCGCTGCTCGAGGTGCTCAGCCAGAAGAAGATGGGGCGCAAGCACCACCCGCGCCCCAACTTCCGCCAGATGAAGCTGGAGAACGTCTCGGTGGCCCTCGAGTTCCTGGAGCGGGAGCACATCAAGCTCGTGTCCATTGGTGGGTGTGCAAGGGGCACGAGGGGGGGAACAGTGTCCGTGGGTGGGTGTGCAAAGGGCGTGTGAGGGGGGAAAGGGCGAGTACGCTGGAGGGTGGAAGAGGAATGGGAATTGTGAGCGTGCAAGGGCAGGGGCAGTGGTGGTGGGGTGGGAACAGTGTGACTGTGAGCACAAAGGAGTGAGGATGGGGCTGGCGATGAGCGTGCAAGGGCAAGGCCAATGGACAAATGAGAATGAGGAATGGGCGTGCAAGGGTGGGCATGATGGAGGGATGGAAATTGAGGGAGAGTGTACCAGGGCAGGGGTGGACAAGTGAGGATGTGGATGAGTGTGTAAAGGGAGGTGATGGATGAGTGTGAATAGGACAAGAGTGCAAGGGTGGGGGGATGGATGAATGGGAATGGAGGATGAGTGTGCAAGAGCAGGGGCCAATGGACAGATGAGAAAGGGGATGAATGTGCTAGGCGAGGGGTGACAGAGGAGCAGGAGCGGGATGAGTGTGCAAGAGGTGGAGGAATGGGAATGGGGCTGAGTGTGCAAGGCTGGAGGCACCGTGGGGCTGCGGACGAGTGTGCAAGGGGTGAGCCTGGCGGGGCTGTGCGGTCTGCGGGCCCGACCCCGCGCAGGCCGCGCGGAGCGGGGGGGTCCGGCCCCGGTGCGGGGCCGTGCGGGGGGGCTGAGCTCACGCTTGGCTCGGGGCCGGGGCGCTGAGCTCACGCGCGGGGGGGCGCCGGCCCGCGCATACTCACCCACCCCTCGCGGGGCCTCAGCGCCCACCCCCACCCGACAGCTGCAGGGTGACCCCCCCGGCACGGGGGAGGGTTTGCGGCCCCCCCCGCTCACGCGTTCGTGCGCGGCCCCCCTGGCACGCCCGGACCCGGAGCCGGGGGGTGCGAGACCCCCGCCCGCGGTGTCACCTCCCCCGCCCCACGCGTGTCTTTGCCTCCTCCCTGCACCCCGCACAGATGTGACCCCAAGTTTTGGGGCTCTCCCAGGTGTGGCCCCCCGGGAGGTCTCGGCGGGGAGGGGTTTGTCCCGCCCGCTCCCGCATCTCCCCCATTTCCTCCCTGAAACGCGATCGCTCGTGGGGGGAAGTGGCGGGGGAGGGGAGCGGGGGAGGGTCCGCTCCGCAGGGCGGTGGGGGAGGGACCGGGATGCCTCGGGCTCCCCTCCCCCCCCCCAGCCGTCCCCTGCCTCAGTTTCCCCGTTCTGGCACTCCAGGAATCCCTTGGGAAGGTCGGGGTGTGGCGTTCCAGGGTGCTCACTTGGCGACCCCCGGGTGCTGCCAGGGTTGTGCCCCCCCCCAGACACTTCCTGGGGTCCCTCTGCAGGGTGTGGGTGCCCGGGGGGGGCAGGGGCAGTGTCGTGGGGTTCAGCCCTCACCTCTGTGCCCCAGGATGTCCCCAGGCAGGTGTCGGGGTGCTGGGTCCCGTGGCGCCACCGTGGGGTGTCGGGGTGCCCCGAGACGGGTGCTGGGGTCCGCCCCTTGTGCCGTGGGGTGTGGGGGGTCCCGGTGGTGGTGCTGTGGGGTTTCGGGATGCCCTAGGCGGATCCTCCCATTACCCCCCTTCCCACAGACAGCCGGGACAGGACCCTGAAGCCGATCCCGGGGCTGTCAGGTGTGGGGATCCCTCTGACGGGTCCCACGGGATGTCGGGGTGCCCCGGGGGGTGCCCCGGGGGGAGTCCCGAGGGGTCTCGGGGTTCAGCCCCCGCGTTTCTCCCTCACAGACAGCAAGGCGATCGTGGATGGGAACCTGAAGCTGATCCTGGGGCTGATCTGGACCCTCATCCTGCACTATTCCATCTCGATGCCGATGTGGGAGGAGGAGGAGGACGACGAAGGCCGCCACCAGACCCCCAAGCAGCGGCTGCTGGGCTGGATCCAGCACAAAGTGCCGCAGCTGCCCATCACCAACTTCAATCGCGACTGGCGCGACGGGAAAGCGCTGGGAGCGCTGGTGGACAACTGCGCCCCGGGTGAGGAGCTCGGCGGGGCGAGGCCGGGAGGGCGCGGGGGGGGGGCG
>VZDJ01000769.1:15750-134379 GCA_008694505.1 Cyanoderma ruficeps | reverse complement strand
GCGGCTGGCGGGGGTACGGGAGGTGCGGGGTCCAGGCTGGCTCGGGGGGCACCGATGGAGATGCTGGGGGGCACCAGGCACAGAATGGGGGGGGTGCGGGATGGGGGGTCAGGCTGGGGGTGCACCCCTGACCCTTCTGGCCCCCCCAGGTCTGTGCCCAGACTGGGAGAAGTGGGACCCCAACAAGCCGGTGCAGAATGCTCGGGAGGCCATGCAGCAGGCGGACGACTGGCTGGGAGTCCCCCAGGTACGGGCACGGTGGGGGCGTGGGGGACACTGCGGGTCCCCCAGGTATGGGCACAGTGGGGGCATGGGGGACACTGCGGGTCCCCCAGGTACGGGCACGGTGGGGGCGTGGGGACACTGCGGGTCCCCCAGGTACGGGCACGGTGAGGGTCTGGGGGGACACTGCGGATCCCCCAAGTACGGGCACGGTGGGGGACACTGGCACTCGCCCAGGTACGGGGTACAGGGCAGGAATGGGGGGCACTGGGAGTGGAGGCTGGAGGTGCAAAGGCGTGTCTGGGGGTGTCCTTGGGGTTCCACAGGGGTCCCTGGGCATGTGGAGCACCCCTGGGCACCTGTGGGTGCGGCGGGGGTGTGGGGGGGTTCCCCAGTAGGGCAAGGAGGGTCTGACGGGTGTTGGGGGTCTCAGGAGGGTCAGGCATGGTGGGGGGGTTTCCCAGCAGGGTCCCCCTGGGCGGGGGTGCCAGGAGGGTCTGACAGGTGTTGGGCTTCCCCACCAGGTGATCGCCCCCGAGGAGATTGTGGACCCCAACGTGGACGAGCACTCGGTGATGACGTACCTGTCCCAGTTCCCCAAGGCCAAGCTCCGGCCAGGGGCCCCCCTGCGCCCCCAGCCCCCCCAGCCCGGCCGTGCCCGCGCCTACGGGCCTGGTACGGGGGGCTTGGGGGGCTTGGGGGGCTGTGGGGCAGCTGGGGTCCCAGCACAGGGGGGCATGAGGGGGTGTGGAGGTTGTGGGGGCACCCAGGGGCTGGGCACCTGGCACAGGTGGGACATGGGACACATGAGGGGCACAGACCCCTTGCAGGGGGAGCTCAGGGGCATGTGGGGACTGGCACAGGGGGCACATGGGGAGGGGCACTGGGGGGGGACATGGGGGGCTTTGGGCCCCAGCACTAGAGAGCGCCTGGGGGCTATGGCTGTCAGGGCAGGAGAGTAAACCATGCCCCCCCCCAAGCCCAGGGACTCCTCTCCAACCCTGAGGTGTCACCTGTGCCCAGGGACACCTGAGGGAAACCCCAGGGTCTCCACTCCCCACCCAGGGCTCCCCAAGAGTTCCCCTGTGCACAGGGACCCCTCCAAGTCCTATCAAGCTCACCCGCCCAAACTCAGGAAACCATCACTGACACTCTGGATCCCCCTGGTACCACCAAGGACAACCTGGAGGCCCCGAGTCCTGGGGGGTGTGGGGTGCTGGGGTGTTGTGGGGCGCTGGGCCCCGCTCTGACTATCCCCACCCTGCAGGGATTGAGCCCCAGGGGAATGTGGTGCTGCGCCCTGCCCAGTTCACAGTGGAGACCCTCGAGGCGGGGATGGGTGAGGTCCTTGTCTATGTCGAGGACCCCGAGGGACACACTGAGGAGGTACAGGAGGCCCTGGCGCCCCCTCTGGGGGATCCCCCCAGTCTTCCTCTCTGAGAGACCCCCCCCAGTCTTCCTCTCTGGGAGACCCCCTCCAGTCTTCCTCTCTGGGAGACCCCCCAGTGCCCCAGCTCTGTGTCACCCCCTTTCCCCGGTTTTGGGGTCTCTTCCCACGCCAGGCCAAGGTGGTCCCCAACAACGACAAGAAGAGAACATACAGCGTCACCTACGTCCCCAAGGTCGGGGGGCTGCACAAGGTGAGCTCCTTGGTGACCCCCCAAGGCAACCCTGCTGGGACATCCCCTTGCTGCCCTCCCTGCCACAGCCCCCCGCAGTGACCCCCACCACACACCCCCTGTGCCCCTGGTGACACCCCCACCCCATGGCACCCCCCTGCCTCCCAGTGGTGGCTGCCCCTCCCATGCCTCCCCCCAGGGGGAACGGGGGACACCTGGCACAGCGGGGTTTGGGGGTTCCCAGGGGATCCCTAAGGGGATGGCACTGGGTGGCCCTGGGGTGTCCTGTAGGGTCCCCGGGGTGCCACACTGAAGTCTCTGGGGGGAGGTGTTGTAATGGGGGGACCTTGGAGTGTCCTGTTGGGATTCCTGGGTGTCCTATGCATTGGGGTCCCTGGAGGGGACAACAGGGAGTCTCTGGAGGCAGCCACTGCTGGGAGGGATCCTCCTCAGGTTGTCACCTCGGGGGTGTCCCTGAGACGTGTCACATCTCCATGGGGGTTGTCCCTGAGATGTGGTGTGGCCGTGGGGGCCGTGCTCCCCTGACACCCTCGATGTCCCTGTGCCCTGCAGGTGACAGTGCTGTTCGCGGGGCAGAACATTGACGGGAGCCCCTTTGGGGTGAATGTGGGCATGGCCCTGGGTGACGCCAGCAAGGTGACAGCACGTGGCCCCGGCCTGGAGCCCGTGGGCAACGTGGCCAACAAGCCCACCTACTTCGACATCTACACTGCAGGTGGGGGCACCGGGGGGCTGGAGGTCTCTGGGGACGTGTCCTTGTGGTGTTGCCGTGGCATGACCAGGTGATGGGACATGTCTTCATGGTGACATGACCATAGCAGGACACAGAGGCTTTGAGGACACATCCTTGTGGTGGTGTGGCTGTGACGTGACTTGCTGGCATTGAAGTCACGTCCTCATGATGACATGGGGTGGCCTGGTGGCTCTGGGAATGTGTCCTCGGAGTGGCAGGGCCATGGCATGGCAAGTGGCACCAAGACTGTGTCCTTCCTGTGCCATGGGATGGTCTGGTGGCCGTGGGGCCATGTCATCAGGGTGACAGGGCCATGGCATGGCTGGGTGACTCTGGGGGCGTGTCCTCATGGGGGCCTGGCCGTGGCACTGAGCCCATGTCCTGGTGATGACAGGGGCTGGCTCGGGCGATGTGGGGGTGGTGATCACGGACCCCCAGGGCCGGCGGGACACAGTGGAGGTGATGCTGGAGGACAAGGGGGACAACGTGTTCCGCTGCACCTACCGGCCCGTCCTCGAAGGGCCACACACCATCACCGTCACCTACGCTGGCGCCCAGGTCCCCAGGAGCCCCTTCACTGTCAATGTGGCTGAAGGTGAGGCTCCCTCCCCGGTCCCCACGTGGCTCCACAACATTTGTGACCACTGTAGCTAATGACATCAGTGGCCCCATGTCACCCAGCTGTGACCACAGTGGCCCCAGGCACCCAGTGGTGACCGTGATGGTCCATGACACCTGCAAGTGACTACTGGTGAACCCCTGGTCCCCTCACACTCCCCAGGGTGTCCCTCTGGCACCCCTGTCCCCAGGGTATCCCCAGGGGTTAGTTCCTTGTCCCCCTGAGGATGCCATGGTGCTCCTCATCCCCAGGGCATCCCCACGGTCCCCTCCCAGCCCTGGGACACCCCTCCTTCCCCGGGGGTTCCCCAGGGTCCCTCTGGTGCCTGGTGGCTGCTGCTGGGTGCTAACGGGAGTTTGCAGCCTGCACCCCCTCGGCGGTCCGGGCCACGGGCCGGGGGCTGCAGCCACGGGGGGTCCGAGTGCAGGACGTGGCCGACTTCAAGGTCCTGACACGGGGCGCGGGCAGTGGGGACCTGCGGGTGACACTGCGGGGACCAGGTACGTGTCACTGTGTGGGAGCATGGCGGGTTGGAAGGCTGGGGGACACCGTGGGGTTGGCCACTGGAGGTCTGTGGGTAGGGTCTCACTGGGGGGCCCATGGGGTGAGTTTATGGGTCGGGTTCCCCATGGAGGGATGGATATAGATGGGGCACCCATGGGGGGACTAGGGTTGGGGGAAACCATGGGGGTGGCCATGGGGAGGTGGGTGCATGGGATTGTGAGGTTGTCCATGGAGGTTGGATGGTTGGGGGGCGTCCTGGGGTTGACCGTGGGTTGGGGGGCACCACGGGAGGTGCGTGGCTGGGAGGTGCCCTGGGGTGGGTGCCCCATCTGACCCCCTCCCACAGGGGGCACGGAGGAACCAGTGAAGGTGCGCGATGCCGGGGACGGCGTCTACGAGTGCGAGTATGTGCCCCGGGTGCCGGGGACCTACCAGGTGTCCATCACCTGGGGTGGCTACGCCATCCCCCGCAGGTCAGTGGCACTGCAGGGGTCCCGGCAGGGGGAGGGGAGGGGGTGGGTTTGTGCGGAAGGGGGGGCGGGGGGATGATGTACAAGCCCCTCCCCTCGCTGCCCCTCCACCCTCCCCAGCCCGTCCGAGATGCAGATGTCCATGTCCGCCTGGGGTGGGGGGTTTTGGGGAATGTGGGCGGTGTCTGTGGGGTACACGCCCTCCCTCATCCCCCCCAGCCAATTTGAGGTGCAGGTGTACCCCGGGGGTGAGAGATGTTTGGGTGGACGGGGGATTGAAGGTTTAGTACAGCCCCCTGCCCCCATTGCCCACAGCCCATTCGAGGTGAAGGTGTGTGTGGGGGGGGGTGCACAGGTGTGTTACAGCCCCCCCTCACACCTGCCTGTCCCCCCTAGCCCGTTTGAGGTGCAGGTGTCCCCCCAGCCGGGGACACAGAAGGTCCGGGCCTGGGGGCCGGGGCTCGAGGGCGGGGTCGTGGGGCGCCCTGCAGACTTCGTGGTTGAGGCCGTCGGCACCGAAGTGGGGACCCTTGGTGAGCCGGGGGGACATGGAGGTGTGGGGTACTGTGATGGGGACCCTGGGTGAGCCCTGAATGGGGGGGCATAGGGACAGGGTCAGGGGCAGCGTGGTGGGGACATGGGGACAGGGTTGGGGGTCTTGTGGTGGGAACACAGTGGGGAGTTATGTGGTGGGGACAAGGGTGTGAGTGGGTGACACCCTGTTGGGGACATGGGGATGGGATGGCGGGCACCATGGGGCAATGTGGCACTGTGAGGGGTGTCAATGTGGTGGGGACAAGGGCACGGAGTGTATGAAACCCCACTGGGGACATGGGGACAGGCTGGAGGATGTGCACCAAGGTGGGGTCCCCCACTGCTGTGGTGACACAGGCATGCAGAGGTGGGGACTTGGGGCAGGTTGGGGGTGGCCCCAGTGGGGTTGGGGGGACATGGGTGGTGCCACCCTGGGGACATGGTCACAGAGAGGGGACAATGATCTGGGGCTCCCCAGACTGGGGGGACATGAAGACGTGTTAGGTGTCACCCTGCTGGGGGCATGGGCACAGAGGGGGGACAAGGACGAGGTCTGGGGGTCCTGGCACGGGCACAGGGTAATGGTGGCCATGGTGCCCCCAGGGTTCTCCATCGAGGGCCCGTCCCAGGCGCGCATCGAGTGTGACGACAAGGGCGACGGCTCGTGCGACGTGCGGTACTGGCCCACGGAGCCGGGGCTCTATGCTGTGCACGTGGTGTGTGACGACGAGGACATCCGGGACAGCCCTTTCATGGCTGACATCCGCCCCGCTCCCCCCGACTCCTGGCCCGACAAGGTGCTGCTACCCCCGGCAACCCAGAGATCCTGTTGTGCCCTTGCGCTCCACAGTGCCCTGCTGTGCCCCACTGCGCCCCATTGCGCCTCACCTGTGGGTGCTGGGGGTGCCAGCACCCCATTGTGTCCTCCTAACGCCCCCTCTCCACAGGTGAAGGCCTTTGGGCCAGGGCTGGAGCCCACTGGCTGCATCGTGGATCGCCCGGCCGAGTTCACCATTGACGCCCGTGGTGCCGGCAAGGGGCCTCTCAAGCTCTATGCACAGGTGGGACCCCTGGGGGGCTGTTGAGTGACATTGGGTGGTGTTGAGCACCGTTGAGTACTGTTGAACACTGCTGAGTTCCTTTTAGTGTTGTTGGGCACCATTGGGTGCCCTTGAGCACTATTGGATGCTGTCGAGCACCACTGGGTGCCACTGGCCAGCGCTGAGAGCTTTTGGGCACCATTGGATGCCACTGGCCAGCACTGAGTGCTGTTGGTCACCACTGGATGCCATTGGCCAGCACTGAGTGCTGTTGGTCACCATTGGGTGCCACTGGCCAGCACTGAGAGCTGTTGGTCATCACTGGGTGCCATTGGCCAGCACTGAGTGCTGTTGGTCACCATTGGGTGCCACTGGCCAGCACTGAGAGCTGTTGGTCACCATTGGGTGCCACTGGCCAGCACTGAGTGCTGTTGGTCACCACTGGGTGCCATTGGCCAGCACTGAGAGCTGTTGGTCACCATTGGGTGCCATTGGGCTCCCTCACCTCCCCCTGCTGCTCACAGGATGCCGAGGGCTTCCCCATCGACATCAAGGTGAAGGACAATGGTGACGGCACCTTCCACTGTGTCTACGTCCCCACCAAGGCCATCAAGCACACGGTCATCGTCGCCTGGGGGGGCGTCAACACCCCCAACAGCCCCTTCCGTGTGGGTGTCACAGGGGGCTCATGGGGTGCTGGGGTGGCTGTGGGGGTCTCAGGAGGTGTGGGGAAGGGGGGCTACTCATGGAGGGTGTGAAGGTGTCAGATTTGGGGCATGGGAGTCCTGTGGGGATGGGGGGCCAGGGTGGGGATGGGGGCCCAAGGGGTGATGCGGATGGTGATGGGGGTCCCATGGGGTGCTGGATATGGGGATGAAGGTCCCAGACCTATGGGGTGTTGGGGTAGGGTTGGGGGTCCCAGGAATTGCTGAGGATGGGAGTCTATGGAGTGGTTGGATGGAGGCTGGGTGCCAGTGGCAGGGTTGGAGGTCCCAGTCCCACGGGGTGCCAGGGGAAGGGGGGTCTGTGCCCCTGCCCCACATGACACTGTGGGCCCACAGGTGAGCGTGGGTGAGGGCAGCCACCCCAGCAGGGTGAAGGTGCACGGGCCGGGTGTGGAGAAGACGGGGCTGAAGGCCAACGAGCCCACCTACTTCACCGTGGACTGCAGCGAGGCTGGACAGGGTGGGTACCATGGTGGGGGACACCCTGGAAACTCCTCTGTGGGCATGAGGTGTGTCCCTGGTCCTGCACCCCTGGTCCTGGACCATTACCACAAATTCTGCTCCATCATCCCTGGATCAAGGGTCCTTCATTCTGGGCCCATCAGTTCTGGTCCTGGTCCTGCATCCCTGTTCCTGGTCCAGGATTCCTGGGCCTGCATCTCTATTCCTGCACCTGCACCCCTGGTCCTTTATCTCTGATCCTGGTCCATCAACCCTGATCCTGTCCATCGTCTCCTGTCCTGATCCAACCCCTGCCCCATGTGCCTGGCTCCACTCCTCAGTGTCCCCTGGGGACTGGGGGCCACTGACCTGGCCACCCCCACAGGTGACGTCAGCATTGGCATCAAGTGTGCCCCGGGAGTGGTGGGGCCTCTCGAGGCTGACATCGACTTTGACATCATTAAGAATGACAACGACACCTTCACGGTCAAGTACACGGCGCCGGGCCCGGGGCTCTACACCATCATGGTGCTCTTTGCCAACCAGGTCAGGGTTCTGGGACTGCCCCACATCCCCGAGGGTCCATCCCCCACTCTGTGGGGTGCCCCCAGCCCGCAGGGGCCACGTGAGGCTGGGGCTTCGACCCCACAGTGCCCCCGTGTCACTGTGCCCTGGTCTTGGTCCCCAGGAGATCCCCTCCAGCCCCTTCCGCATCAAGGTGGACCCATCCCACGACGCCACCAAGGTCAAAGCCGAGGGACCAGGGCTCAGCCGGACAGGTGAGGGGCCGGTGGGGTGGGCTTGGGGGACATGGGCTGGGGTGATGGGTGCTGTGGGGCAGGGGCTGTGAGTGCCGTGGGTCCCGCAGTGCTGACAATGGAGGGCAGGGGTGGAGGTGGGGGCCCCCACCCACCTCTGGGTGCTGTGGGGCAGGGGCTGTGGGTCCCGTGGGTGCCGTGGGCCCTGCAGTGACTTGACGATGTGGTGCAGGGGTGGAGGTGGGGACCCCCACCCACTTCCGTGTGCAGACGCGGGGGGCAGGGAAGGCCCCCCTGGACGTGCGGTTTGTGGGATCGGGGCCCGGCCCAGCAGTCACTGACTTCGAGGTCATCGACAACCACGACTATTCCTACACTGTCAAGTACACCCCGCTGCAGCAGGTGAGTGCTGGGGGCACCCTGACCCATGGGAACATCCCATTGAGGCACCTCAACCAGCTGGGCCCCCCCAACCCATGAGGGGGATCCCCAACATATAGGGGCTCCCCTGCTCATGTGGAACCCAAGAGGGGCCCTCTCATTGACTCCCCATTCCCTGGGCTCCCCCAAGGACATCCACCCATACAGCCCAGTGTATAGGGGCATCCCCATGAGCACCCCCTCCCCACAGGCACCCCCAGCTCCTGGGAAACCCACCCCTATGAGCATCCCCCATTGCCATAGACACCCCACCTCTTGTGGGCACCCCCTTGGGGCAGCTGCAACCCCACATGTGTACCTGTCAACACAGGGCACCCCCTAGATCCACGGATTCCCCTCATCCCTGCGACTTTACCCTTCCCAGCAGCCATGGGTGACCCCCAGCCCCAGCAGCCTTATGGCTGCATGTCCCCTGGTACCCCCTTGACATCCCCCAGCACCGTCCCGTGGGGGTTCACCCTTTGCCCCATGACTGGGTGCTGTGTGGGGGTCCCCTGGCAGCACCCTGAAGTGGAGTTGTTCCTGCAGGGTCCCCTGTCTGTGGTGGTCACCTATGGAGGGGACCCCATCCCCAAGAGCCCCTTCCCCGTCACTGTGGCCCCACCCCTGCAGCTGGGCAAGGTCAAGGTGCAGGGGCTCAACAGCAGTGAGTGGCAGCCCTGGGGGAATGGTGGGGGGACACCGAGGGAGGGGAGCACCCTGCATGTGGTGTAGGGTGGGGGGCGGGCCTGGCAGGGACACCTGAGCATTGGGAGCACCCTGGGGGAAGAGACGTGGGAGGGGACACCTGGGTGAGGGGATCAGCCTGGGGGGCACTCCGAATGGGGGGGATCTGGGGGAGGGCACTCTTGGGTGTGGGGTTCAGCATGGGGTGAGGGTACATGAGGGCATGGACACTGCGTGTAGGGGTACCTGGGTGGGGGATGCACACCCTGGTTATGGAGTGCAGCCTGGGGGTCCCAAGGGTGGCTTGGGGGGCACCCTAGTAAGAGAGGTCTGGAACCACCTGTGCGTGGGAGCAACCAGGATATGGGGACAGATGTTTGGGGGCATGGGGGGACACACACTGTGGGGAAACAATACCCTGGATATTGGGGACAGCCTTGTTGGAGGTGACACACCCTGGGACAAAAACCCCCCACCCTGTGATCTGGGGGAACCATTGGGGTGTAGGGTTCTCCATTGGTCAGGGGGCACCACAGGTGTGGGGTGCCCCTCTGACCCCCCACTCCCCTGCAGAGGCGGAGGTGGGACAAGTGCAGGAGTTCCATGTGGAGGCCCAGGGTGCAGGAGGCCAGGGGCAACTGGAGGTGAAGGTGACGGGCCCCTCGCGGCGCCCCGTGCCCTGCACAGTGGGGCCTGCACCCCCCGGGGGGCCCCACCCCGTCAGCTTCACGCCCCAGGAGGAGGGGCCCCACCGTGTCGAGGTCACCTACGATGGACACCCGGTTCCAGGGAGCCCCTTCCCTGTGGAGGCTCTGCTGCCCCCTGACCCCTCCAAGGTGAGCATGGCACACGCGTGTGCAACAGGGATGTGTGTCCCAACCCCACTGTGTCCCTCTGCCCTCCTGACCCCCACGTGCCACTCACAAACCCCACATGTGTCCATGCCCCCATAACCCCTGCATGTCCCCCCACCCTCAACGTGGTCCTGTGCGAGCAGGTGGTGGCCTTGGGTCTGGGGCTGCAGGGCAGTCACATCGGGGTCCACTGACCCCCACCTATACCCCTGACCTCTAGCTGTCCCTGTGTCCTTTTTGACCTCTAGCTGTCCCTGTGTCCCTTTTGACCTCCAGCTGTCCCTGTGTCCCCCTGACCCCCACGTGTCCTTGTCCTGCAGGTGGTGGCCTCGGGTCCAGGGCTGAAGGGCGGCCGTGTTGGGGTCCCAGCACCCTTCTCCATTGCCACGCAGGGCGCGGGCAGTGGGGGGCTGGGGCTGACGGTGGAGGGGCCCTGCGAGGCCAAGATTGAGTGCCAGGACAACGGGGACGGCTCCTGCGCCGTGTCCTACCTGCCCACGGCGCCCGGAGAGTACCACATCAACATCCTCTTCGCTGGGCGCCACATCCCGGGCAGCCCCTTCACGGCCGCGGTCACGGCGCCCTTCGACCCGGCCAAAGTGACGGCGTCGGGGCCGGGGCTGGAGCGCGGCCGCGCCGGGGAGGCGGCCGTCTTCTCCGTGGACTGCTCACAGGCCGGCGAGGCCGAGCTCACCATCGAGATCCGCTCCGAGGCCGGCGTCAAGGCCGAGGTGCTGGTGCAGAACAACCGTGACGGCACCTACGCCATCACCTACACCCCGGCCTGCGCCGGCGCCTACACCATCACCATCAACTACGGCGGCCTCCCGGTGCCCAACTGCCCCGTGCGCGTCACCGTGGACCCGGCCATCGACACCAGCAGCGTCAAGGTCTACGGCAAAGGCGTGGAGCCACGAGGTGAGGGAGGGGCCACGCAGGGGCTGCTCACCATGGCACCTGCTTCCCTTGGGTGGGGATCTCCTTCTCCCCAGGGGCATCTCCTCCTCCTGGGTACCCCTGAGGGCACCACCACAGGCGTCTCCCCTCTATGAGCATCCCCATGTGGACCCCATCCCTGTGGGTACCCCCTCTCTGTGGACATCCCCGCTCACAGGCATTCCAACCCCATGGGCATCCCCTCCCTGTGGGCACCCCATGGACAGTCCTTCTCGTGTAAGAGGTCTCTGGGTACCCTATGGACATGCCTCCATGGGCACCTCTCCCTTGCATGGACAGCCCCATGGCCATGGACACTCCCATGGTCACCAACATCTCCTCCCCATGGACACCCCCTCTAAAGGGGGCTCTCCTGGCCACCCCACAGGCATGTCTGCTCCGCTTGTCCTCCTTGCCCCCACCACTGCTCAGTGGTTTTCCTTTCACTCCTGGGGGGAAGTTCTGGGGGTGCAGAGGGTGTGGGGTTGGGCCCCAAGGGTGGGCTAGCTCCCCCTTGAAGCCCCTGTGCGTGCCGAGGGGGCCTTGGGCTCTCAGAGGGTGCTGTAAGCGACCCCCAGGTGAGCTCTGGGCCCCCCTGACCCCCCTGTACCCCTCAGGGGTGCTGCGGGAGGTGAGCACTGAGTTCACGGTGGATGCGCGGGCACTGGCCCCCACCGGGGGACCCCACGTCCGGGCACGGGTGCTGAACCCCTCAGGGACCCCCATCGACACCTTCGTCACCGACCTTGGCGATGGCACCTACCGCGTGGAGTACACACCCTTCGAGGAGGGTGAGGGACCCCCACAACCCCCCTGGGAACCCCAACAGCCCCAGGGACCCCCAGGCCCTCTTGTAGAACACAGACATGCCCAGGGGACTCCCAAGCCCCTAGGGACCCCCAACCCCCAGGGAACACCAACACACCCCAGGAACCTCCAGGGACTGTGAACTCCCCCAGGGACTCTGCTCCCACACTGAACTCCAGCACCCCTGTGTGACCCCACCTCCTGGCCAGGCACCCACCATTCCTCATTAGGGACCCTCAGAGAGGGACTTTCCCATCCCACACCCAAGTGGGGACCCCCTTCAATTCCTCCTGGATCCCCAGAACCAGGAACCCCCAAGCCCCCTGAGACATTTCCAAATCCCAGCCACGGACTCCCAGCCTCCCCCCAAAACCTCATCCAGGGATCCCCAAAACCCCCAAGACCTTCCAAACCCCACTCAGGGACCCCCAACATCCCCTGAGAATCCCCACCCCAGAGACCCCTTGTGCCCCCTCCATGGGCAGTGTGTGATGGTGTCCCTGTCGCAGGGCTGCACCTGGTGGAGGTGACATATGATGACGTGGCAGTCCCCAAGAGCCCGTTCCGTGTGGGGGTGACCGAGGGCTGTGACCCCACACGTGTTCGGGCGCACGGCCCCGGCCTGGAGGGTGGCCTGGTGGGCATAGCCAACCACTTCACTGTGGAGACCAGGTGGGCACTGACCCCCAGCCCCAATCCAACCCTGCTCCCCAAAGACCCCCAACCCCTGCCTTCTACACCCCCTGCCCTCACCCTATTCCACACCCACCGACTCCTCATGCTGTCCATGCTGGGGGGTTTGGGGTGGGCATGGCCCCCTAGTTCAGTGTGGAGACCACGTGGGCACCAATCCTGAGTCCCTCTATTCCCACACCTGTGGATTCCCCCCCCTAGAGATGTCACCTCCATCCCAAGCCACCAACCCACCATCTCCATGCCCTGTTGTGGAAGTGCCACCACTATCCTCTTGCACCTGTGTCCTTCATGTGCATGTCCCACCTCTATCCCATGTCACCAGGATGGGATTTCTGTCCCCTTGCCAGGGAGGGGGCACCTCCCTCCCCCTGCCATGGAGGTGGCACCTCCATCTCCCTGCCATGGCTGTTGTTCCCCCTGCCCCCACCATGCCTGTGTCACCTCTCTGAGTGGTGGCATGTCCGCAGGGGCGCGGGCACCGGGGGGCTGGGCCTGGCCATCGAGGGTCCCTCGGAGGCGAAGATGTCCTGCAAGGACAACAAGGACGGGAGCTGCGCAGTGGAGTATGTCCCCTTCACTCCTGGTGACTACGACGTCAACATCACCTTCGGCGGCCACCCCATACCCGGTGCGGGGGGACACAGGGACAGGGGGTGGGGGGAGGAGTCCTGATTGTCATCTGTTGGTCACAGGGCTTCACTGTGGTGACGGCACCCATGGTGGCCCCACAGCGAAGCGGTCCCCTGCCTGTGCTGTCCCCATGGCCATGCCTTTGGTACCCCCATGGCCACACTGACCCCATAGTCACACTGACCCATGGCCACGTTGACCCCATGTGGAGCCTCTGCCCAAACTGTTTCCATGACTGTGCTGTCCTTGTTCCCATGCTGACTGTATGGACTTGTTGACTCCATGACAATGGTGACCCCACACTGTGCTCATGCCCCTATTGAGCCCTTCCCCACACTGATCCCTTGGCCATGCATTCATTGGGCCCACACTGACCGATGGTCATGTCCTCATGGCTCACATTGACCCCATGGCCATGTTGACCTTGTCCTCATGCTGACCCCACACTCACACTGGCAGTGGCCACACCATCCCCACCCTACCCTGCCCCATGCTGCCTCCCTCATGCACTGACCCCCCTCTCCACACAGGGAGCCCATTCCGGGTGCGAGTGCGGGACGCTGTGGACGCCTCCAAGGTGACGTGCTCAGGGCCAGGGCTGGGCCCCAGTGTCCGTGCACGACTCCCCCAGAGCTTCACCGTGGACGTCAGTGCCGCGGGACACGCAGCCCTTGAGGTGACGCTGCTGGGGCCCACTGGTACGTGGGGACACGGGGGACAGGGGGGGTCTGTGTCTTGTGGGGTGTCCTGACCTCTGGGGAGTCCTGCCACATAAATGTCCTACTCCATAGGATGCCCCGCTCCTTGGATCCCATGGAGAGATGTATAGAGAGTCTGTAGAGGGGCTGTAGAGAGTCTTTGGAGAGTCCTGCCCCCTGGGATGTCCTCCCTCATGGATTGTCCAGCACCATGGATGCCCTGTTCCACAGGGTGTCCTGCTTCATGGTGTCCCCTGTTATATAGGGTGTCCTACCTATGCATGTCCCGCTCCACAGGGTGTCCTACCCCACAGGACGTCCAGCCCCATGGTTGCCCTTCCTCGTAGGGTGTCCAAGTCCATGGGGTGCCCTCCCCATGGATACTCAGATCCACAGAGTGTCTTGCTCCTTGGAGTTCCCTGCCCAGGGAGGTCGTGTCCTTATTGCTGCTCTATACCCTCCATATTCTCCTGTCCCACACATCCCCCTGCCTCACATGTCCCCACCCCACATGTCCCACTGCCCCACAGGACTGCCGGAGCCAGTGGAGATCCGAGACAATGGTGATGGCACCCACAAGGTCACCTACACCCCAGCCACTGACGGGCCCTACACCGTGTCTGTCAAGTACGGGGGGCAGGAGGTGCCGCGCAGGTGAGACCCCACCTCGGGTGGGCAGAGGGGGATCCCCACACAACCTGGAGATCCCGGCACCCTCCTGACTCCCTGCTTCCCCCAGCCCCTTCAAGGTGACGGCGCTGCCCACCCACGATGCCAGCAAGGTGCGGGCGAGTGGCCCCGGGCTGAGTGCGGGGGGGATCCCTGCCAGCCTCCCCGTGGAGTTCACCATTGACGCTCGTGACGCTGGCGAGGGACTGCTCACGGTGCAGATTCTGGTCAGTGTGTGAGGGGGAAACGTGGGGGAGTGTGAGGGTTGTGGGAGGACACACTGAGGAAGGGTGAAGGGCTGCTCACAGTCAGTGCAGCGGGGAGTTATGGTGTGTTGAGCCCTACACGGTGCCCTTTCCCCCACATCCCGGGGTGCTGAGCCCCACAGGGTGCCCCCAGCACAGGGCACTGATAGGGGTTGCCTGCAGGACCCCGAGGGGCAGCCCAAGAAGGCTTCAATCCGGGACAACGGGGACGGCACCTACACAGTGTCCTACGTGCCCGATGTGCCAGGACGCTACACCAGCACTGTCAAGTACGGGGGTGATGAGATCCCTGCATCGCCCTTCCGTGTCCTCGCCGTGCCCTCTGGTGACGCCAGCAAGTGCCTCGTCACAGGTGGGGCTGCCCCCCAGTGTCCTTACGCTGACCTATGTCATCCCCTTGCTGGCCCATGGCATCCCCTTGCTGACTCACAGCATCCCCTCACTGCCCCACGATGTCCCCTTGCTGCCCCACCGCACCCCTCCCTGCCCCACAGCATCCCTCCTGCCCCATGGCATCCCCTCCTGCCCCACAACACCCATATGCTGATCCACAGTGTCCCCTTGCTGTCCCACAGCACCCACCCCAGACACCCCTTCCCTACCCCCTCCCATGGCTGCCCCCCAGCACTCCCACTGCCCCACTGCTGCCCCTCAGCACCCCTTCCACCGCCCCCAGACCCGCCCCACGACGCAGTGGGGATGAGCGGGTGCCCCCAGGACAGGATATGCCGGCCCCCCCGGAGCCCCCCGGCCCCCTCGGCACCCCCGGTCCCCCAACCAGCCCCCCAACCCCTTCTCACCGCTCTCCCTGGTCTTTCTTGCAGTATCCATTGGGGGCCATGGACTGGGTAAGTGGTGCCGGGGGGGCAGTTGGGGGGCTGGGAGGAGGCAGCTGGGGGATAGGTTTGGAGTCCCCCCGTGGCCCTGACCCCACCGTCCCCCGCAGGTGCCTGCCTGGGCCCCACGATCCAGATCGGGGAGGAGACGGTGATCACGGTGGATGCAAAGGCAGCGGGACAGGGCAAGGTCACCTGCAAGGTGTCAACACCTGATGGTGCTGAGCTGGATGTGGACGTGGTGGAAAACCACGACGGCACTTTTGACATCTTCTACACCGCACCTGAGCCTGGCAAATACGTCATCACCATCCGCTTTGGCGGGGAGCACGTCCCTAACAGCCCCTTCCATGTCATGGTGAGTGGGACACTGGGGAGGCACTGTGAGTCTGGGAGGGTTGTGATGAGCACCATGGGTCGGACTTTGGGGGACCATGATGTGGGTAGCATGGAATTGGGAGACCATGGTGGGTGCCATGAGGCAGAGAGTTGGGACTACGAGGGGAACCGTGGGGTCAGATAACCGTGGTGGGTGCTGTGAGACAGAGAGGTGGGGCTGTGGCATTGGGAAACTGTGGTGGATCCAAGGGGCAGAGTCGAGGGCACAATGGATGCCATGGGACAGATTTTGAACACCAGGGTGACACAATGGAGTAGGGAAACCATAGTGGGGTTGGAACATCATGGTAGGCACCAACAGAGAGAGGACTGGTGCCATGGTGAACACCAAGGGACAGAGAGTTGAGTCACCGTGGAGTTGCCAGCGCACCATGGGCGCTGCAGGGTTGGGTGACTATTATGGGAGTTATGGAACTGGGGGACCATGGTGGGACAGTGTAGGACGATGGTGGCCATCATGGAGCTGAGAGAGTTGGGAGACCATGGTGGGCGCTGTGGGGCTGGATGACCGTGGTGGGCTGTGGTGTTGGGGGTTGGGAACATGGTGAACACCATGGGGTTTGGAGGTCATGAAGATGATGACCAGGGCTGGGAGCCCACCACAGGGGTTCTCATCCTCCCTCTCTGCCCCATGATCAGGCCACAGAGGAGCCTCCAGCCACCACCGAGAACCTCCGGCCCTTTAACCTCGTCATCCCCTTCACGGTGCAGAAGGGTGAGATCACAGGTACAGCGCAGGGTTGTGGGGACAGGGACCACCCCTTCAGGCACCATCCCCCTTCTTGGTGCCCCCACTGACAAAATTCCCCCAGGTGAGGTGCGGATGCCCTCGGGGAAGACAGCGCGGCCCAGCATCACCGACAACAAGGACGGGACGGTGACAGTGCACTATGCCCCCTCCGAGAAGGGGCTGCACGAGATGGACATTCGCTATGATGGCAACCACATTCCCGGTGAGCCATGGGGGGCACTGGGAGCCACTGGGGGCACTGGGAGCCACTGAGAGGTGGCTGAGGAAGGTTGATACAACTATGCCCTGGTTGGACTCCTGTGGGTCAGGCACGCACCATGGTGTGGAACTTCCCTCTAGAGTGTCTCTGTGGGGTCCGTGGTTGGTCACCCTTTGGTTGGGTCTCTGACCATTGTCCCTTGTGTCCCCAGGGAGTCCCCTCCAGTTCTACGTGGATGCCATCAACCCACGCCATGTCAGTGCCTATGGACCTGGGCTGAGCCATGGGATGGTCAACAAGCCATGTACATTCACCATTGTCACCAAGGATGCTGGCGAGGGTGAGTGATGGCCAAGGAGGGCTGGGAGGTCATGGGGACCCCCCAGTGCCACCAGGAGGGGCTGGAGACCCCTGGTGCTTCCTGACACCCCTTGTCTGGTGCCTTCTGACAACCCCTGTGCCTCCAGGTGGGCTGTCTCTAGCGGTTGAAGGTCCCTCCAAGGCGGAGATCACCTGCCAGGACAACAAGGATGGGACGTGCACCGTGTCCTACCTGCCCACAGCCCCTGGCGACTACAGCATCATTGTGCGCTTTGACGACAAACACATCCCGGGCAGCCCCTTCACTGCCAAGATCACTGGTGAGAAGACTGGGGGGCACAGTGGGGACTGGGGGAGTTCTGGGGGTTCTTGCGGCCTCCACATGGCCATGGGGGTACCTGGTTGGCCGTGGAGACATCTATGGAGTCATGACCATGAGGGCACCTGTGGGGGTACTTGTATGATCATGGGGGCACCTGTGGGTCATGGAGACCATGGCATGGTCTTGGGGACACCTGTGGGGTAATGGGCACACTTGCCTCATGGCCATTGGGACAGCTGTGGGGTCTCTTGTCCATCCCTGGCCACCAGGATTCCCCCACCCATGGCCTTGGGGACACTGTGAAGCCTTGGAAACCCCAACCTATGGCCATGGGGTGTCATGGAGCTTTGAGGACCCCATCACAAGGCCATGTAGACCTTGTGGGGACTCTATCCATGGCCTTGAGGACGCTATTCACACATCTTTGAACAACTCCTGATTCTGGGGGTCCTCTCCATATGTCCATTGGGACCTTGTGGGGCTTTGGGAATATCATTCCATGTCCATTGGGATCCTGTCCATCTTGTTGTCCCCCTTGGGCTGATGTCCCTGCCGATGGCATCTCTGCAGGGGACGACTCCATGCGCACATCCCAGCTCAATGTGGGCACCTCCACCGACGTGTCACTGAAGATCGCAGAGACAGACCTGAGCCTGCTGGCAGCCACCATCCGTGCACCCTCGGGCAACGAGGAGCCCTGCCTGCTCAAGAGGCTGCCCAACCGCCACATCGGTGTGCAGGGACATGGGGACACCACAGGGACACGGGGACATGCAGATGTGGGCACAGGAGGACTGGCACATGGCCACATGAGAGGAGGGTGTGGGACTTGGGGACTTGTTGTGACAAGGAGCAGTGGGACACAGGGGTCACAGGGATGAGTGGCCTTGTGGCATTGGGTCGGCAGAGGGTTGGTGGCCATGGTCAGGGGGCTTAGGTGGTGACCAGGGGCTGATGGAGGTGGACAGGGGCTGGTGGTGGTGGCTAGGGGATGGGGATAGTACATGAGTGGTGGCCAAGTCTGATGGTGGTGTGTGACTGCTGTGTCCTCCCCAGGCATCTCATTCACACCCAAGGAGGTGGGCGAGCACGTGGTCAGTGTGCGGAAGAGTGGGCAGCACGTCACCAACAGCCCCTTCAAGATCCTGGTGGGACAGTCAGAGATTGGTGATGCCGGCCGGGTCAAGGTGTGGGGCCAGGGGCTTCTGGAGGGCCACACCTTTGAGGTGGCTGAGTTCATCGTGGACACACGCAGCGCTGGTGAGGCCATGGTGGGGGACAGCCAGGGGGGAGGTGGTAGCCATGGCTAAGGGCAGGATGGGGTGATGGCCATGGTCATGACCATGTGTTGGTTGTAGCCACCCAAGGATGAGGTGGTGGCTGTGGTTATTGCTGTGGTGTACTATGGTCACATGTGATGGTGGCCAAGGCTGTATGTGGCCAGGAAGGGATGGTGGCGATGGTCGTGGCCAAAGCAGGATGGTCCATGTGTCTGGGGTTGGATGGTGGCTGTGGTGGTGCTGTGGCCATAGCCAGGATGATTTGAGGACCGTGGCCATGCTACAGCTGTGGCCAGCACAGGGTGAGGTGGTGGCTATGGTGTGACCTTCATCTGAATGGGATGGTGACCATGGTGGTGGCATGGCCAATGCCCAGGTGAAAGGTGGCTAAGGCCATGCCATGGCTGTGGCCATGGCCAGGATGGGGGTGATTACTGGGATTGGGTAGTGATCATGGACAGTTTGGGCTTGTGGCCTTGATGTGACCATGACCAGGACAGGGACAGCCTCCACGGGACAGCTCTGATCATGTCCCCATGGCCACCCAGGTTACGGCGGTCTGGGCCTGTCCATTGAGGGCCCCAGCAAGGTGGACATTAACTGTGAGGACATGGAGGATGGCACCTGCAAAGTTACCTACTGTCCCACCGAGCCTGGCAACTACATCATCAACATCAAGTTTGCTGACAAACATGTCCCAGGTGGGCTGGGGGAAACATGGGGGGACAGACCGTTGTGGTGGGGAGGATTCCTAGGACCCCCAGGGGGTGATGGGTCCCTGAGGTAAGTGTGTCCCACAGGGAGCCCCTTCACGGTGAAGGTGACGGGTGAGGGGCGGATTAAGGAGAGCATCACACGCCGGCGGCAGGCGCCCTCCATCGCCACTGTTGGCAGCACCTGTGACCTCAACCTTAAGATCCCAGGTAGGGTTAGCCTTCTTCCTCCTTTTCCTCCTCCTGCCCCCTCCTCCTCCTCCCACCCTCCCTCCTTCTCCTCCTCTTTTCCTCCTCTTCCTTCTCCTCCATCTTTCATCCTCCTCTCTTTCTCCTCTTCTTCCCCCTTCTCCATCTTAATCCTCTTCCTCCTCCTGCTCTGTGGGCCATGGGGATGGAGATGCATCTCAGCCTCTCCAGCTCTGATTTCTCCTTCCTTCTTCTTTCTCTCCCTTCCGTGTGTCTGTGTCCATGTCTGTGTCCTTCTGTGTGTCTCTGCCTGCGTCCATGCATCTCTCTGTGTGTGCCACCACCCACTGATACCTCCATCCACGTCTGTCTGTGTGTCCATTCACACGTCTATCCATGTGTCCATCTCTGTCTTCATCCACCCTTGGCTCCATCCATCCCTGCAACCATCCCTACATCCATCCCCGTGTCCACCCTCCCCGCACCATCCTCTACTTCCAACCCTGTGGCCACCCATGTCTTCACCCATCATGATTCCATCATCCCTGTGTCCATCCTCGTCTCCATCCTTCCACGTCTCCACCCATCCACACCTCCTCCCATCACTGCATCCATCCCTGTGTCCATTCATCCCCTTGTCTATCCATATCCTCCTGTGTCCCCATCACCCCTCTGTGCATCCTGCTGTTCCCCCATCCGTGCCCACATCCTGTCGTCCCCACGTGTCCCCGTGTGTCTGCACCGTCCCTCTGTGTCCCCGCGGGGCGTTCCCCAGGGAACTGGTTCCAGATGGTGTCGGCGCAGGAGCGGCTGACGCGCACGTTCACGCGCAGCAGCCACACGTACACGCGCACGGAGCGCACGGAGATCAGCAAGACGCGCGGCGGGGAGACCACGCGCGAGGTGCACGTGGAGGAATCGACCCGCGTGGGCGGCGCCTTCCCCCGGGCCCCCCCGGAGCCCTTCGGGGCCTTCGGGGCCTTCGGGACCCGCGAGGGCATCGGCGCCTTCGCCGCCCCCGCGCGCGCACACGAGGGTGCGTCCTGCACCGGGGTCGTTCCGGGGTGTGCACGGGGGTGTGCAGCAAAGTGGGATTGCACGAGAGCTGGGTGTGCGTGAGGGCTGGGTGAGCGGGGCACTGGGCTTGCACGAGGGGCGGGCGTGCATGAGGGGAGTGTGAGTGCAGGGAAGTGTGTTTGCACAAGGGCTGGGTACACTGGAGCCCCAGTGTCTGTTCGCACAGAGCTGTGCTTGCCGGGTTACAGGATGATGGAGTGATGTGGTGACAAGGTGCCCTGGTGACAGGATGACAGTGTGCCATATAGTGATGGGGTGGTGGGGTGCCACAGCGGCACAGTGGTGGGGTGACAGTGAGGTGATGTAGGGGTGCCCAGATGCCTGCAGGGTGACACGGTGTGTGCCTGCAGGGTGACATGGCAGGGTGCAGGAGCTGGGATACCATAACGATATGGTGTTGGGGTGACACTGGGGTGGTGATGGGGTGCTGGGATGCCCATGGTGACGCGGGGTGTGCCTGCAGGCGAGGCGTCAGTGCAGGAGCTGTCGGCGCAGGTGCTGAGCCCATCGGGACAGCGGCGCGAGGCCGAGGTGGTGCCGGGGGGCGCGGGGGTGTACAGCGTGCGCTTCGTGCCCCAGGAGACGGGCGCCCACACTGTCAGCGTCAAGTTCCGGGGGCAGCACGTGCCCGGGAGCCCCTTCCAGTTCACCGTGGGGCCCCTGGGCGAGGGCGGCGCCCACAAGGTGCGCGCGGGGGGCACCGGCCTGCAGCGCGCTGTGGCCGGCACGCCAGGTACGGGGGGGTCTGCCAGGTATGGGGGGTGATGGGGGCCTGGGGGCTCTCAGGGAGACTGGGGGGATATGGGGTGTGGGAGTGATGGGAATGCGGGGGCAATGAGGGGTGGGTGCTCTTGGGGTGTGGGTGGCAGTGCGGGGGTAGGTGCTATGTGTGTGGGGAGTGTTGGTGAAATCTGGGGGCTCTGGGTGCTGTGATGGGGGATTTGGGTACAGCTGGGTGTAGGGGCAATGGGGGGGGTGTTATGGGTGGTCTGTGTCCCGTGGGTGGGCCATGGGTGCTATCGGGGGGTCTGTGTGCCATGGGGAGGCGGGTGCAGGTCTGTGCTGGGTGTCACCATCCTGGGGTGCCATTGAGGGCCAGGGTGACCCTGGTGACCCCTCCTTAGCTGAGTTCAGCATCTGGACGCGTGAGGCGGGCGCGGGGGGACTCTCCATTGCTGTCGAGGGGCCCAGCAAGGCTGAAATCTCCTTCGAGGACCGCAAGGACGGCTCCTGTGGCGTCTCCTACCTGGTGCAGGAGCCAGGTAAGGGGGGGCTGTACCCAAACACCCCCAGCCACCCCTAATGTCTCCCAGGGTGCTCAGCTTGGGGCTGGGACCACAGGACCCTCATGTGAGGAGGAACCCACATGCAAAAATATCCCCAAGGGAGGGTGTCCCCAAATACAGGTGTCACTGCACAGGTGTCCCCCAGGGAGGGTGTCTCCATGACTGGTGTCTCTGTGCATGGGTGTCCCCACATGAGGATATTCCCTAGGGAAGATGTCCCTATGTGGGGGCTTCCTGCCTGATTGTCCCCTTTCCCCAGGTGACTACGAGGTGTCCATCAAGTTCAATGAGGAGCACATCCCTGACAGCCCCTTTATTGTCCCTGTCGCCTCCCACTCCGATGATGCCCGACGCCTCACTGTCACCAGCCTGCAGGTACTGGGGACACTCTCTGTGAAACCCTGGGGCACCCCTCACAGATGCCCCTGGGTCCCCAGGTCACTTCTAGGCCACTCTGAGTCCCCATTACACTCTTGGGATGCCCACTGCGTGCCACCTTTGGGTCTCCTGTGGCACCCTTGGACCCTCTGGAGCCATCTCTCCCTCCCTCATGTCATTCTTGGGACCATCTCTCTCTCCTAGACCACTCCGTGGCCACTCTGTGCCACTCTCTGCCAGCCTTGGGACCCTCTCTGGTGCCAGCCTCACATCCCTTGTGTCACATTGTGCCCCTGTGTCACCTTTGGGACCACTGTGTCGCCCCTGTCACCCTTGGGGTTCCCTGGAGCCACCTCCCTCTTCCACATGTCACCATTGGCACCTTCCCTGGTGCCACCTCTGTGTCCCTTGCATTAATCCTGGGCCACCCTGCACCCCTGTGTCACCCTTGGGCCCCATGGTGCTCCCCCTGCCCCACTGCCCCCACACCGTGTCCTCCACCTCCCTCATGTCCCTCCATTCCCTGGGGTGCACCAGCTGGCATCATTCATGGTGCCCCCCTGTCCCCCCATGTCCCTGATGCCACCGTGGTGTCCCCACAGGAGACAGTGGCAGTGAACCAGCCGGCGTCCTTTGCGGTGCAGCTGAACGGGGCCCGTGGTGTCATTGACGCCAAAGTGCACACGCCTGCAGGAGTGGTGGAGGAGTGCTACGTGTCCGAGCTGGACAGCGGTGAGGGGACATGGGGACACTGGGGGGACACCACGGGGACACTGCGGGGACACCACGGGGACACTGCGGGGACACCGAGTCTGCGGATGTGGGGTTGTGGGCACAGAACACAGGGACATGTGATGTGGGGACGTGGGGCTTGAGAACATGGGGACATGGGGCATGGGGACAGAGTGACACAGGGACACGGGGACACAGGCCATGGTGACATGATGGTATCCCCCAGACTAGTACACACTGGGGTCCTTGCAGGGACGTGGGGACACGGGGACATGGGGACACAGGACACAGGGATGTGGAGACATAGCTGTGTCGCCCTGATATGCACTGGGGTTCCTGCTGCACAAGAGCAGGGGTGTGGGGACATGGGGGTGTGGGGACATGGGGGTGTGGGGACAAGGGGATGTGGGGACACAGGGACATGAGGACCCGGTGACATGTCTGTGTCCCCCAGACCGGTATGCCCTGGGGTTCCTGCCACGTGAGAACGGAGTCCACTCCATCGACCTGCGCTTCAACGGGCGCCACGTGCCCGGGAGCCCTTTCAACATCCGCGTGGGCGAGCAGAGCCAGGCCGGGGACCCCGGGCTCGTCACTGCCTTCGGGCCGGGCCTCGAGGGTGGCCGCACAGGTGACACTGCAGTGGAGACAGGGACACGGCTGTGGGAGGGGGGGTGGGGACGGAGACACAACTGTGGTGATGGCAGAAGAGATGTGGCCGTGAAATGGTGATGGGGACAGAGCCACGATGTGGCCATGGTGGTGGCAGTGGGGATGTGGCCGTGGCAGTTGCCATGATGGGAATGTGGCCATGGGTGTTGACCACAACGGCGTCCTGGTGTCCCCCTCATGATGCCATCCCCATGTCCATGTTCCAGGGGTGCCCTCAGAGTTCCTGGTGCAGACAGCCAATGCAGGGGCAGGAGCACTGGCTGTCACTATCGATGGCCCCTCCAAAGTGGAGCTGGACTGTACTGAGGTCCCTGAGGGCCACCGTGTCACCTACACCCCGATGGCCCCTGGCAACTACCTCATCTCCATCAAGTATGGGGGCCCCCACCACATCGTGGGGAGCCCCTTCAAGGCCAAGGTCACTGGTATGAACAGGGGGGGACATGGGGATGGGAAGGGACAGGGGGATGGGGAGGGACAGAGAGGAACATGGGAACTAGTAGGGACACAGGAACTGAGGGGGACGTGGGGATACCAGAGGAGCCCCCACCACATCATGGGCAGCCCCTTCAAGGCCAAGATCACTGGTACAGATGGGATGGGGGTAGAAACGGGGATGGGGGGCATGGGTAAGGGAAATTATGGGAGAATATGGGGGTCCCATTGTGGGGTGACAAGGGGTCAATGATGGGCATGATGGAGGGTTGCAGGAGCGCACCCTGGAGGACCCCAAGGATGACATGAATGGAAGGGTTCCTAGGGTGGTGAGAAGGGATTTTGGGGGTGACATAGTGTAGGAGCCCCTGGATGACATTGCGGTGGTCCCAGGGGGAGGGGGGGTTTGTCCCCAAAAGATGTCCTCATGTGCCCCCAGCATGGTATGATGGGGGGTGTCCTCATGGTGGGGTCTGACCGTGTCCCCCCTGTACTCCCCAGGCCCACGGCTGTCAGGTGGACACAGTCTGCACGAGACCTCGACAGTGCTGGTGGAGCCGGTGGTGAGGGCGGGGTCGCGGGGCCCCCCTGCCTTTGGGGGAGTCACCAAGGCCCCGTCGGACGCCGGGCAGGTGGTGGCCCGGGGGCCAGGGCTGGCAGCCGCCCGCCTGGGCCAGAAGAACCACTTCACCGTGGACTGCAGCAAGGCCGGTGAGGGGCACTGGGGGTCCTGGGGGCCTGGGGTGGCTGGGAGTGGCATGGGATTGGAAGGGCAGATGGGGGCTCAGTAGAGTGGTGCAGGGGCTCCTAGGGGAGTCCTGTGAGGCCTTGGAGGAGCGGTGGTGGGTCTGTGGGGTGTTC
Organism: Cyanoderma ruficeps; assembly: GCA_008694505.1. NCBI lineage: Eukaryota > Metazoa > Chordata > Aves > Passeriformes > Timaliidae > Cyanoderma > Cyanoderma ruficeps. The sequence continues at coordinate 109,579 of VZDJ01000769.1, read as the reverse complement.
AGGGAATTTTAGGGAGTCTTGAGAAAGGATGGGGTAGGTTNGATGGGGGAGGTTAAAGGGGGGCCTGGGGGTCCTGGGGGGCGGTGGGGTGGGTAAGTGGGGGGGTCTGATGGAGGGTCTGGGATGCAGGGGGGGAGTTCGGGGTGACCCTGGGGTCTCAAGCTCAGGGTTCACCCCGCCCGTGTCTCCCCCAGGCACAAACATGCTGCTGGTGGGGGTGCACGGCCCCAAGGCGCCGTGCGAGGAGGTGCACGTGAAGCACGAGGGGAACCGCGTGTACACGGTGACCTACAGCGTGCGGGAGCGCGGCGAGTACGTGCTGCTGCTGCGCTGGGGTGACCGCGACGTCCCGGGGAGCCCCTTCCGTGTCACTGCCGCCTGAGACCAGCCCTGGAGATACCAGAGGGTCCCGGGCCTGTCAATAAAGCACTGGGAGAGGAAGAGTGGTCCGAGTGATGACGGGGACACAACATGGAGTGGGGCTGGGAGGGTGGCAGGGTCCTGGGTGACTCTAGGGAAGGACACCAGATCTGGGGGTGTCCTGAGCAGGACACCAGAATTCTGGGGTGTCCGGAAGAGCACAGAATGGTTTGGGGCGCGGTCCTGGGGGTCCGGGGCTGGACGCCCTGGTCCTGGGGGGCGTGGGGGGGGGATTCTAGGGGCTGCAGGATGGGATTATGAGATCCTGGTGGGGTCTGGAACAGGACACTGGAGGTGGCCTGGGAGTGTCTAGGGCAGAATGCCCGAGTCCTGAGGGGGTCCTAGGGGGAATTCCATGGCAGAACAGCCGTGGCCTGGGGGTCCGGGGGGGTTCAGGGGGTCCCGGGCAGCACGGTCCGGGGCGCCCTGCGGGGCTCTCATCGTCCGGTAGAGGGCGCTGTGCAGAAGAGCACCCCGCGTCCCCTCAAGGGCACGGCGCGCTGCGCATGCGCCCGGCCGCGGGGCGGGACCAGCGGGGGGTGCGGCGAGGACGCCGGGGGCGTGGCCAGCGCGGGGCGCGGCTCCTCCCACGGCGGTGGGCGGGGCCTCGGCTGCGTTGCCGGGGCAGCGGCGGGCGGGGCGATCCGGGGGCGCGGCGGCGGCGGGACCCGGAAGCGGCGGAGCCCGAAGCGTCGGCGGGTCCTGGTCGTTCCGGATCGCTCCCGGTCCCGACAGCCGCTGCCGGCGGCGCAGCCCGATCTCGCCGGGTCCCGGCAACGGCTTTCCCAGGGTCCTGATCCCTGGATCGGGATTCCGTACCCAGCGGGCCCCGGGCATGGCGGGCCGCGGGAAGCTGATCGCGGTGATGGGCGACGAGGACACGGTGACCGGGTTTCTGCTGGGCGGTATCGGGGAGCTAGACAAGCACCGGCGGCCCAACTTCCTGGTGGTGGAGAAGGAAACAAGCCTGGCCGAGATCGAGGAGACCTTCCGGTGTGTGGGGAGGGGGAAGGCGGCCTGGGAGGGCGCGGGCGGGCTGAGGAGGGGTCTGGGGGTGTCTCAGAAGTGTCAGGAGGGTCAGTAAGGTTCGGGGGGTGTCTGAGGGGTCCCTGTGGTGGTCTTGTGACCCCCTCTGAGGAGGATCCATGCAGGTTTGGGGGTCTGGGGAATCACAGATTTCCTGGAGAGGGGGGAGAGAGCTGGCAGGAGTCTCGGGTCAGGGTGCCAGGAGTGTTTAGGGGATCAGGGGGTCCAAGAGGTCCCGGGAAACGTGTCCCACCTCACTGGGGCGCCCATGGTGGGCTCTCTGTGCCCCTCACTCTCCCTTTTTTCCCTGTTCGCAGGGGTTTCCTGGCGCGGGAGGACGTGGGCATGATCCTCATCTCGCAGGCCCTGGCGGAGCAGATCCGGCCGGCAGTCGCAGCCCATGCCCGGGCGCTGCCCGCGGTGCTCGAGATCCCCTCCAAGGACCACCCCTACGACCCGGCCCGGGACTCGGTGCTGCGCCGTGCCCGGGGGCTCTTTGCACCTGATGAGCTGCGATAGAGCCCCCCAGGACCCCCCACCCCTCCCGACACTCCCCCAGATCCCCCTCTAAGCTCCCCCAAACAGTTCCCCCAATACCGCCAGTATGTGCAGACCCCCGCGGCTCCCCAGGCTGTCCCCTCCGCCCGGCGCCCGTGGCCCTTACAGCCAGCCACGGGTGACAGGCACCCCCAGGCACTCCCAGACAGTCTCTGGTACCTTCCCACCACTCCCCCAGCTTCTTCACACTCGACGACTTGTGACAGCCCTCCCTGGTACCCCAGAACAGCTTCTGGCACCCCACGGGGTCACAAGCCGGGCCTGGGGCTCTCCACCACAGGGAAACCCATCCAGGGGCCCCCAGCCCACCTGGGGCAGTCGTGCCTCATGCCTGGGGATCCTCACCCCAAGAAGTCCCCAGCCCATCCCAGGATGCTGCTGGGGGGGTCCCTGGGGTTCCCAGGGTGTTCTTTGGGTACTGAGGGGGCTGTGTTTGCCCCGTGGGTCTGAGGGTGACACGGGGAACGTGGGGTGTCTCTGAGGGAGCCTGGGGCAGCCACGGGGGCCTTGTGGGTGACCCGTGACTATGTCTCACCCGTGTCCCGTGATGGGGAAGTGCCACCACCGTATCCTGCTGAATCCTGCCAGATCCTGCCTGTAGGCAGGGAGGGACATCTGTGGGGGGGCAAAGGAACACCACAAGGACACTGGGAGTTGTCAACGTGACCTTGTCACCATTCCCCCAGCTCCTCCCCAGCCTCCTCAGCCCCAGCAGAACCTGGGAGGAAGGTTATTTATTGTCCTACCCCAGTGCCTAAGTGTCACTTGTGTCCCTTGCGTGTCTCCGTGACAGTGTCCCCAACATGTGCTGGCACCACTGATTGTCTGCTCTGCTCTGTGGAGTGCTGTGGGGGCTGGGGGTGGACAGAAATGGGGGGGGGACTTGGGGTTGTGGCACAGGGACATGCCATGGGGCATGTGGGGACAGAGATGTGGAGGGCTCAGGGCAGAGGAGCACCCTGAGACCCCTCCATAACCCCCACCCCAGGGATGAGCCCCTGTGCCCCACAGTGATCCCCAGGGCCTGAGGGGTATTGGTCTGAGGGCCTGGGGGCCCTGTCCACCCAGCCCTGCTCCCATGTTTCAGTTCCCGCCCTCCATGTCCCCATGCCCCCCTACACCCCCTCAGCAGCCCCTGCTGGGCCCCCGTGGACAGAGGTGACACATGGAGGGGTCCCTGAAGCTTGGGGTGGGGGGTGGGGGGGCATTGAGGGGAACCCACATCTCTGGGGGATCTGGTGGTGGCCGTGCTGGGGACATGCAGTGGTGGGTGGGCAAGGGTGGGCACAGGTGGACACACAGTTGTCACAGATGCCCCACACACAGAAGTGTCACACACAGGCNACACAGAGAATCCCAGAACAGTATGAGTGGGAAGGGCCCTCTGGTGATGATCCAACCCAACCCTTGCCCAGGTCACCTGGAGCAGGTGACACTTGTCCAGGTGGATTGCGATGTCTCCGTGGAGGGACACCCTGCACCCTCCCTGGGCAGCTGTCCCAGGGCTTGGCCCTTCTGTGATGGAGGGAAGTTCTGCCTTATGCTGAGCTGGGAGTCCTGGAGCTCAGGGCCTGACTCCTTGTCCTGTCACTGGGCACCACTGGGGTGTGTCTGGCACCATCCTCAGACCCTGGGGAGATCGTGGGGATTGGTGGGAGATTTGTGGGGATTGGTGGGATCCCCCCTCAGATATTTGTATGAATTGGTCCAATCCCCTCAGGTGAGAGGTTTGTGTGGACTCAGGAGCTCTGGCAGCCAGTCAGGCACAGAGGGGGCATTGCCAGGAGCAGCACGGGAGATGGAAATGGCTCCAGGAGTGCAGGTGACACACAGCATGGTGACTGGGGCAGGCAAATGGGACGTGGAGGAGCAGCAGGACAGGGCATGACACTTAAAGCAGCCCGGTGTGTAGGAGGGCATAGGCACCCTCCTGACTCTTGAGGTGAGCTCACCTCAGTTGGGGATTGCTTTTTTCACTTCTCCAACTTGATTATACCCAGCAGTAGTTCACACACTGACAAAAGCCATTGCTGGCAGGAGCATGGAGACCCAGACAGAGCTCCCCAAGAAACAACCAGCTGTCCAGGTCTCCGGCTGCAGGGAGTGTCTGAGCCTACTGTTGCTACTGGAGGATAGTGGAAACAACATTGCATGTGGTGTGAACAGGTGGAGGATCTTAAGGAGGATTATCAGGGAGTGTGAAGGAGAAATAGACGGGTGGAGTTGCACCCTTCCATCCAGGAGAGAAATGCAGTGCATGAAAGCTCAGCAAGAGTCAGAGTAGCCCTGACCTATTGCCATCAGGCAGGAGGAGACCTAAAAGCTGGGGAATGGAAACGTGTCCCTGCTTGGGAAGGTAGAATAATTCCCTCCTGGCTTCCCTCTCCTTCCCAGGTGCTCTTACAGAACAGATATGAGGTCTTGGATTTTGAGGGTCAGGCAGATGAGAGTGGAGAGGAAGGTCTACCAGGTGGGTCTCCCAGATCAGTGCAGTCAATCAGACAGATCACAGCCACAGTTACTAAGAAAAAAAGCATCGTTGTAGTGAGTGATACTTCTGAGGGGAACTGAGGACCCTGTATGCCAACCTGACCCATCCCACAGGGAAGTCTGCGACCTCCCTGAGGCCCAGGCACGGGATATTGCTGAGAGACTCCCTGGACTAATTCAGCCCAGCAATTGCTGCCCACTGCTGATCCTCGTTGGCAGGGATGAGGATGATGAGAAAAGTATCAGGATAACAAAAGAGAACTTCAAGGCACTGGGTTGCCTGGTTGAAGGGACAAGAGCATAAGGGACAAGAGGTAGTGGTTTTGATTCCTTCAGTAGTAAAGATGAATGCCAAAAGGAACAGGAAAACCCATGGGATCAAAAAGTAGCTTAAAGACTGGTGCCATTGGTGGAGCTTTGGGTTTTTTGAACATGAAATGGTTTGTACAACACCAGTCTGGAGACAGATGGAGTTCACCTCTCTAGAAGAGGCAAAAGGGTTCCAACCTGTGAATTGGCAGGGCTTTAAACTAGGTTAGAAGGGAGAAGGGGATGAGACCACACTCACTAGAGATGAAGCTGGGGGCAGCAGGCCAGTGTTGGGGAGAGATCAAAAGCCTTGCTGAAGTGCATCTACACCAATGCAGCAGTGTTGGCAACACACAGGAGGGGCTGGAGGCTGTCATGCAGCAGCAAAGCTCTGCTGTAGTTGCCATCATGGATCTGTGATGGGATGACTCCATGGCTGGAATGCTGCAATGGATGGCTCCAAGCTCTTCTGAAAGAACAGGCGAGGAAGGAGAGGTGGTGTGATGACTCTGTATATTATAGAGCGTTTTGACTGTCTTGAGCTCAGTGGCAGTGATGATAAGGTCGACTGGTCATGGGTGGGAATCAAGGGGAAGGCTGGCAAGGCAGATATCCTGGTGGGAGTCTGTTCTAGACCACCCAACCAGGATGAAGAAGCAGATGAATTATTCTATAAAGTGGTGGCTGAAGTTTCGTGGTTGCCAGCCCTTGTTCTTGTGGGAATCTTTAACCTGCTGGATGTCTGCTGGAAACAACACCATGGAGAGGAGACAGTCTGAGAGGTTCCTGGAATGAGTGGAAGAGAACGACTCAGTAGTGAGCAGCTGACCAAGGGTGGGGGCCTGCTGGACCTGCTGTTTGCAGACTGAGAATGGCTGCTGGAAGATGTGGTGGTCGGAACCATCTTGGGCACAGTGACTGTGAAATGAAGGAGTTTTCAATCTTTGGTGGAGTAACAAGGTGTGTCAGCAAAACCTCTACACTGGACTGTCAGCGGGTGAATTTCAGCCAGTTTGGACCCTGATTTGAAAAGTTCCTTGGGAAACAGCCCTTAAAAAAAAGGCTCCCAGGAAGGCTGGGCATACATTAAGAAGGAAACCTTTAAGGTGCAGGAGCAGCCTGTCCCTATGTGCCTAAAAATGAGCTGGTGAGGAAGAAGTGATTGTCCCCCTGAACTTGGCATTGGTGAGGCTACACCTCAAGTCCTGTGTCCCAGGCTCATCCCATAGCATGGGCAGCAGGGGATTCTCTTGGATTGTGTTGTGTGAGGGAGATCAGGTATGCTGACCATCTTCCATCCAGAGAGCAGCAACTGTATTTTCCCCAATAATTTCATACTATTATCTTTCTACCCTCAGCCTTCCTCCCACAAAATACTTCAAGAAATTACAGAGGAAAGAATAGAAACTTCCATTTCTTGAGGTATTTAATCAAAGTCAGATGCCTTTATGAAATGGACATAAATACACATATGTAAAAGGCAGATGTATGTGAACTAGCAGAGAACTGCTGTTTTACAGCAAGGATCACCACATTTAAAATGCTCAGTCAGGGTGGGAAGAAGGGCACGACAGGCTGAGTTATGGCTGGTCAGCCTGGAGAACAGAAGGTTCCAGGGAGACTTTGGTGCCCCTTCCAGTACTTAAGGGGGCTTAGAAAAAGGCTGGAGGGGTGCTTAGGACAAGAGCATGTAGTGATAGGACACAAGAAAAATGGCCTTAAGCTGAAGGGGGGCAGATTTAGATTAGGTGTTAGGAAGGAATTTCTGACTGTGAGGGTGGGCAGGCCCTGGCACAGGGTGCCCAGAGCAGCTGTGGCTGCCCCTGGATCCCTGGCAGTGCCCAAGGCCAGGCTGGACACTGGGGCTGGGAGCAACCTGGAATAGTGGAAGGTGTCCCTGCCCATGAAAGGGATGTCACTGGGTGGCCATTAAAGTCCCTTCCACCCAGACCATTCCATGTCTCTATGACTTTGTGCTGCCCCTCCCTGCCATGCCCAGCACACAGAACAGCCCCTCTGTGACAGCGGCCCTGGGCCGGGGGCACTGTGAGCACCACGAAGGCTGTGGGTGCTGTGCTGGTGGCTGCACCGGAGGTAACACCTCAGTTCTGGCTGCTGCCACCTGCACTGGCACCGATGGCTTTTCTGTGGGTGCTCGTCCTGCTGGCCCTGGCCGGGCCCATGGGGGGCACCTGGGACAGCTGCAGGTCAGTGTCCCCAGGGGCTGGGAGGGAGCTGGAGGAACACTTGGGGACTTCCCTGGCAGAACTGGGGGGGCATATGCCTCTCGGAGGTGTTTGGCCCTGCTGCCACTCAGCACCAGGTGGGACCTTCAGCCTGAGCAGCAGCAGAGCAGCAGCAGCCACCAAGCAGGGCAGTGATGGCTTTGTGCTTCCAGAGGGACCTGCGGGCTCCGGCCCATGGCTTCTGACCACAGCTCTGCAGTTGTTGACTACAACTCCATGGCTTCTTCTGTTGACACATCTCGTGCTGTGGGTAGCACCAGTGTCCAGCCAGGGGCCTGGCCGGGCATTGTCAGCATCCAGGCCACCTGGGAGAACGGCACCTGGCACATGTGTGCAGGTGTCCTCCTCAGCTCCCAGTGGGTCCTCACGGTTGCACACTGCTTCGCCAGGGCCAGGTAAGACACAGCAGGGACAGAGATGTCCCCAGAGCACGGGCAGGTGCCCAGGTCACAGCACCATGTGCCACTGCCCTCTCCGCCTTGGGAAGCAGAAGGCTGGGAAATGGTGGAGCCCGTGGCTCTGCTCCTGTCATCCCTCTCTCCATCTGCTCCACAGGGATGTCTCCAAGTGGAAGGTGGTCACAGGGGTCACAGATCTGACTCAGCTGGGCCCCGAGTCTGAGGTGAGACACATCCAGAGGCTCCTGGTGCACCAGCACTACGTGCCTGCCACGGCGAGGAACGACATCGCCCTGCTGGAGCTGGACCAGCCCGTGGAGTGCAGCGACTACATCCAGCTGGGCTGTGTGCCCGACGCCTCGCTCAGGGTCTCGGAGCTGAAATCCTGCTACATCGCCGGCTGGATCTTTGCCAGAGGTGAGTTCCCCAACAGCACGTGTGCTCCGAGGGCGAGCTGGGCACCCCGGGGACACGGACTGGCCACAGCCAGAGTCCGCCTGCAGGACGCCAGCGGGGCCGGGGCTCGGAGCAGCCCGGGCTGCGGGAAGGAGTCCCCGCCGAGACGGGGCGTGGAACGGGATGAGCTGCAAGGTCCCTTCCCAGCCAAACGATTCCTGCTGGCCCCGTGAAGCCTCTGCAGAGATGGGTCTGGCTCCTCCTCCAGGCCAACAGCAGGGACACAGCTGGACAACATCGCTCCGTGGGGAAGGGGCAGAGCCGGGCCCGGGGAAGGGGAGGGGATGGGGACTGAGCTGCTGGGGGCTCATTCCCCTCTGTGCCCACAGGTCAGGGATCAGGCATGGTTCTGCGGGAATCCAAGGTCCACCTCATGGACACGGAGCTCTGCAACAGCAGCCCGTGGTACGCGGGGGCCGTCCATGCTGACAACGTGTGTGCTGGGTACCCACAGGGCGCCATCGATACCTGCCAGGTATGAGCCCCCACACACAGCCCAGCCTGTCCCCTGTCCTCCCCTCCCTTCCCACTCGCAGGTCCCTGTCCTATGACCCCTCGTCCCCAAGACCTGGTCCTACCCACAAAGCCCATCCAGTGCCCCCAGCAGACTCAAAGTGTGGATGTGACCCCAGAACATCTGTCGTCCACACATCTGGGACCCATGTGCAGAGATGGGAGAGCTCCCAACCTGCTCCCAGCCGAGGGCCTGGAGGCTCCGGCCCCTGAGCAGAGCCTTCCTGAGCTGGGAATGCAGAGCTGGCAGGGGCTGGGAGAGAGGAGCCAGCCCTGGGGCTGGGAGAGAGGAGCCAGCCCCGGGGTTGGCAGCAGCCCCCCACAGCCCCTGAGCCCTCTCTCCTGGCACAGGGGGACAGTGGTCATCCCCTCGTCTGCAAGGACAATGGAGCCGATTACTACTGGCTGGTGGGAATGAACAGCTGGGGAAGAGGCTGTGACAGAGCCAGGCACCCCGGGATCTACACCTCCACTCAGCACTTCTACAACTGGATCCTGCTCCAGACGGGCCTGAGCCCAGCAGAAAGAGCTGGTCCAGCCCCAGAGCCAGTCGTGACCTCGGCCCCTGAGCGGCATGTGAAACCAGAGGAACCAGAAGAACCAGAGGAACCAGAGGAACAAATCAACTTGACCCCTGAGTACAGGCAGAGACCAGCAGTGACATCCTCGGGCACATCACTGCCCATGGCATTTCCACACCAGATGCTGGTGCAATTCTGGAATCTGCTGCAGGAGTTCCTGCAGTTTATGAAGGACAAAAAAGCTTGAGCAGCAGCAGGAGGAGCAGGATCCAGGGCTACAGTGGACCATGGCATTTCCTGCTGGTCCAAGGGTAACCTTGGGGTCAGAGGCTTCCCTGTCCTGCCCATGCTGCTCTGCTGCAGCCACACTGATGTTGATGTGACTGAGGTGTTGAAGTAAAGTTTCTGTGTTCACTATTAATTGTGTTTTCAGCCCTGCTCAGTGCACCCGCAGGCTTGGAGAGTCCCTGCTCTGTCTGTCCATCTGCTGTGCTGTTCACATTCATTCTTCAGCCTGGAGAGGGCTCCAGGGACACCTCGGTGCCCCTTCCAGTGCCTGAAACAGGTTATAATAATGGGGGAGAGCAGCTTTTTGCATCGGCAGTCTGTGATAGGACAAGGAGGAAAGGTTTAAGTCTAAAGGAAGGGAGATTTGGATGAGGTGTTGGGAAGGAGTGTTACTCAGGGTGTGGAGGCCTTGGCATAGCGTGCCCAGGGAAGGTGTCACTGCCCCTGGATCCCTGGAAGTCCAAGGCCAGGCTGGACATTGCTTGGAGCCACCTGAGATAGTGGAAGATGTCCCTGTCCAGGGCAGGGGCTGGAATGAGATGATCTTTAAGGTCCCTTTCAAACCAAACCATTCCATGATTCCGTGACTGTCTAAGCATGTGTGTGTGTGTATCCAGCTCTCTGGAATGCACCATCTTGTGCATACACACACACACAGAGACAAGAGCAATGGCCACATCCAACAAGCTGGGACAGAACCAGCCCACGGGTGTGAGCCCACCTGTGTCAGTTATATGGACCTGGAAGGAGAAACCTCCTGTGCTCAGCAGCCCATAGGACCTGGCTGTTCTGGGGCAGAACAGCCCAGTGATGTTGCAGCAGAGGTCATGGGTGGACTGAGGCAGCACTGGCTCAGCTGGGAGGAGGCTGGGCTGGCCCAGGGCCTTACAGCACCTGGGACCTGCCTCCTTACAGCAGCAGAGCAGGGAGGATGCCATCTCATAGCTTTGTAAAAAATATCCTTTAGTGTTTGCTTGCTGCAGCAGGTACCACTACAGCATCTGAGCAGGATCCTTCCTGCAGGTCCAAGATGGCTCACTTCTAGCCAGCTCTGTCCTAAAGGAGCAGTAGGAATGAGTGACCATCCATGTGGGATCACGTGGATTCTCCCATCCCTCCCCTGAGCGAAATGTGCAGCAGCGAGGGCCGAGCCAATGAAGATCCTGCCCAGGCAGGCTCCCACAAGAAGCGAAGAGGCGCAGCTGCCCATCACCACAGCTCTAGGACACGAGAAACAGGGTTTTCACTGTCCTTTGTGCAGGCCCCAGAAGTCCAGAGCCAAGGGAGAACCAGGCTCAGGGTCTAGGCAGACGAGGGCTCCTCTTCAGTGCAGCTCTTCCCTATATCCGACAAATCCTCGCTTGTCTTCTGCAAGTCAAAGCTCTGGAAAGGAGCAGGACAAGGAACTGCTGAGAAATGACAGAGACTGCAACAACTGTATCTGCTGTGGTTCTTTTAGACTCCGCCTAGGGCAGTGAGAGCTCTTGTGATGGTTCCCACTTCCCCTTTCCCAGCCCAGATGTGAGCAGCACACAAAGCCCCCAGGATCACCAGCAAGGGCAAAGCTTCCCACGCTGCAGGTTCCCCTCTTTGCCACAGGAGAAAAAGGGCAGAACTGCTCATCTGACAGGACTCAGGATGGGACAGGGACAGAGCCTTCCCTACCTCCAGCTCCCGCAGGACCTCGTCCATGAAATCTCCCGAGTGCTGTTTGTAAGCCACGGCCAGTCTGATGGCGTCGTTGAAGAGCTGGGGGGAAGGACAAGGCCTGTCACTGACAGGATGGGGCACATGGGCATTGGGTTTCTGTAGCAGATGGAGACTGTTCCCACATCCCAGAGGGAATAAACCTCTCTGCAGCTCTCCATAGCTACCAGCCTCTCACATGGAGCTGAAATGATGGACTGTTTCCTGCTCTCTGTGCCCACAGCAGCCCCTGTCTCCCTGGGCTGCCGAGGAGCCTCATGGACATCAAGTCCAGCAGTCAAACACCAATCTCACCTTCACCACGTTGGTGCCATCGGCAGCAGACACGAAGTAAAAGGGCAAACTGAACTTCCGGGCAAAATTGAAGCTTTTCTGGGTCACCTTCATATCCGCTGAGGCAGACAAAGAAGACATGGTCAGTCAGACATGGCAGGAGGTCCAGAAGGTGGGTGTCTTCTGTGTGACATGTCAGCCCCTGCTGCCCCAGACAAGGCACAGCCCAGCAATCACAAAGGACTGGCTGGAATTTCCCATGAGAGGGAACCTCCCAGCCCCCTGCAGAGCCAGGTGAACAGTTTTGTCAGCCGGTACATTGAGACACTTCAGCACAGAGGAGTCTGTGCAGGCTGAAGGAGCAGCACCAAGGCCATCCCTGACTGGTCCAGGGAAGCCACAGAACAGCTTTTTCCTCCTTTTGCTGCCATTTTTGACTAGGTGCTACTGAAATCACTTTTGGGTTCTTGATGGATAGAATGACCAGTGTGGTAAGGACAGAACTGGAAGAACAACACTTGAATAAAACTAAAACGGATCAAATTTGCACTTTTAATTGCTGGTGACACAGGACAAGCACCTGTAAGACAGCAGCTGAGGCCAGCACAGGACCCAGCCCTGGCAGACTGAGGAAATCCTGTGGACCCAACAGACAAGGGACATTCGTTCTCAGTCAGGACAGGAGCAAATCCCACCATGACCCTGGCAAGCTGGGAGCAGAAGGTACACTCACCATCAATCTTGTTGGCCACTACAATGCATGGAATCTCTGGGCGGAATTCCCTCAGCTCCTTGTACCAGCTGTTTAAGTTCTTGTAGGTGACCTTCCGCTGCACATCAAACACCTTCCAAGAGAGAACCACCTATCCCGGGGCTGGCCCAGCACAGCTCTGACTGACCCAGGACAGCTCTGACCAATCTGTGGGGCCAACCCAGGACAGCTCCCGCCAACACAAGGACAGAACTCAGAATGTTCCCAGGAAGACAAGACAAAGGGAACTGGGCGTTATTAGAAAGGGTGAAAGAGCAAGGGTCAGTATCCCCAAGTCCAGCCAGCAGGAAAAAGCCCCTTGATGTCCTTTACACTGTCATGGTGTCCTGTGCAAGTCCCTGCCACCCACACAGGCAGCACTGGGAACAGTTTGTGCCAAGCAGGATCAGATGTGGCCTCCTCTGTTCTGACAACTAAACCATCAATGAAAATTACTGGGGGTCCCAGGTGCTGAGGAACAGTGGGAAGTGAGAGTGACAGGACAAACCAGGAGATCTGAATAGGTGAGGAGCCAACGAAACAGGGAACAGGGGCAAACATGAGGACATTGAGAAGACAGCTGAGGCAGAGGATAAAGGAAAGTGTTACCAGGAGAGAGAGACCGGAGCTAACCAGGTCTGTCTACAAGGTGAGAGAAGAAAGAACAACCTAGGAAAGTTTTTTAAACCAGTGGAAGAGACAAGGAACACACGCCAGGGTAACCATAAAAGTAACAGAAAGGCCAAGTGTCACTGAGACCATTCTGAACCCAAATCCCAGGGTCCCAGCTGAGACCCCTCACCATGATGCAGGCGTGGGCCTGGTGGTAGTAGGAGGCGTGCATGCTCCGGAACCGCTCCTGGCCCGCCGTGTCCCAGAAGTCTGTAAAAACAAAACCAGCTCAGAATGACACAACTCACCGAGCTCTGTTCTTCTCACAACTTACACCCAGGAGGCAAAGCCCAGCCCACCTGTTCAAGGACACAAACTGAGTTTCACCTCACCAATCTGAAACACTCCAGGGTTAAGAAATTGTACCTTTCCTTATGGCCTCAGCTGTGGGCTGTGCTGGCACTGGCCATCAACAAAGGAGAAGCCACCAGTGACATGAGCTGTATGGGACAGCAGCACCAAGACAGAAGTGCAAACAGCAGTAGCAATGTCTGGCACTCTGTCACTAGGGATCACAACGGGAAACTACCTAAAACTCCAGAAACTGCTGGACACTGCTGATTTCTGACCCAGCGATAGTCAGCCAGGGCCCTGCTGTGGGAAATGCTCCAGCTCCTCTCACAGACACCTGACTCTGCTCTCCCAGGGGCAGAGAAGTGCAGAAAGTGAGTCAGCCAGAGGCAAACAGGTCCCACGCCGTGAAGTTCCGTGTATATCAGATATCATGGGGCAAACCTGGACACCACCAGAGTGCCTTTTGCTGTTGGTGCAGCGCAGGTAGAGATCCCCCATCTCTCACTGGGTTTGTAGGCTTGCATCTGAGTCTGGTTTGCTGTATAAACTGGCACAGCCCCTTCAGTTAAGCACCTCAATGTAGTCACACCTCTTGTCAGCTGGACCCAAGCCAAATGAGCCAGTTTCCTTAGGGATTCCTTTCCACTGATACTGTGTCTGACTGGACTCTGTCAGTTTTCCTGGACAGTGACTTTTTTTTAACTGCCCAAATACAGACAGGTCCCCATCACACCACATTTGCATTCACTCTCCGTGCCACAACAAAGATGTTGAACAGTGTCAGCCCCAACCCCAACGAGCCATGGCCAGTGACTCCATGTGGTCATCCAAACCATTTTTATCCTCCAGCTATCCACCCATCCATTGATCCCGTCTCTCCAGCTCAGAGCCCTGGGCATCGTAGGGACAGTGCCCTACACTTTGCCAAGCCCAGGGGGATGATGGAAGTCACTTTCCCCCATCCACCAATGCTGCAGCCCTGTCACAGAAGGGCACCAGACTTGTCACGCTGTTGTTGTCTATCAAAACACGTAACCAAGACCCAGTCCGAGGCATCTCCAGCTGTTCCCTCTGCCATGGCACGGCCTGTCCCCAGGAACACTCCATGTCCCCCGGGCTGGCGACACTCACCCACGCGGACCTCCTGCCCACCCACGCGGGTGCGGTGCTGGTACAGCGTCAGGGCGAACGTGGAGAGCTGCTGGGGGCGGCTGCGGCGCGTTAAGGAGCCGACGGAGAGGTGCAGATCCCGCTCCGCTGCGCCCACCGGGCCGGGCCGACACCCCCTCCCGCCGCGCCCGCTCCGCTCCCCCGCTCCCCCGCTCCTAAGGATACAAGCCATCGAGCAGGAACCGCTCCAGGAGCCTGCGGAGAGAGCACGTGCCGCCGTGAGCCCGCGGGACCCGCCGCTGCCCCGCCCGCCCCCGCCGGGCCCCGCCCGAACCCACGGGAGCCCCGCGCCCCACGCACTTGGATTTGCCCACGGCGCTGTCGCCCAGGCAGATGATCTTCACCGTCTCCTCAGAGCCGGCCGCGGCCTCATCCCGGGCCCCATCCGGGGCTTCCTCCCGGGCCCCGTCCGGGCCCTGCTCCTCCGCCGCCGTCGCCATGGCAGCGCCTGCGCGTCCCGGCTGCCGCGCGACGCGTCTCGGCCCCGCCCACTTGGGTCCCGCCCATCTAGGTCCCGCCCACCCATGTCCCGCCCACCTAGGCCCCACCCATCCCGGCCCCGTGTCCCCGCCGCTCCTGCCCGGCCATGGCGGCTCCCCGCCGCCTGCAGCTGACGCTGGCGTTGCTCAAGCCGGACGCGGTGGCCCATCCGCTCGTGCGCGAGGTGAGGGCCCGGCAGGGCTGGGCCGCGCCGGGCCGGGCCAGGCCAGGCCGGGCACTGCACAGCAGGCCTCGCCGCGACCCGCCCCCCCCAGCGCCGCCTCTTCTCGCAGGCCGTGCACGCCGCCATCCTCCGTCACCGGTTCCTCATTGTCCGCGCCAAGGAGCTGCGGTGCGGCCCGGAGCAGAGCCGCCGCTTCTACCGGGAGCACGCAGGTACGAGCGGCGCAGCAGCGGCATGCTGACTCGGGCCGGTGCCCCTGGGCCGGTGCCGACTCCGTCCGTGTCTCTCCGCAGGGCGTTTCTTCTACCAGCGGCTGGTGGAGTTCATGGCCAGGTACCTGCCGCGGGTGTGCGGGGAGCCCCGCACTGCAGGGGACCCGTGTGTGGAGGGGCTTCCTGGGATGTGCGGAGGTGGGAGGCTCTGGCCGCGGGGGGAGGAGTGTCGGATCGTAGCCTACTGTGACAGCAGTGGTACCTGGGGAGTGGCACTCCCGAAGGTGGCGGAGGTCTTCATTTGGAGTAGGCCACCAGTGCCAACGCCATGGCCTCGGTGCCGTGGTAGGACCGTGCCCCTCCCCATGGCCTGGCAGGACAGGCCAGAACCAGTGTGGCAGCCCAGGGCAGCTGTATTGTACAGGTTTGTAAAGATGAATAACCTGTTTGTAACAAACTCTTCATAATCTTTTCTCCTGCTGTTTCTGGGCCCTTGCCGCAGTGGCCCTATGTGGGCTTACATCCTGGCCCACGAGAACGCTGTCCCTCTCTGGAGATCCCTGATGGGACCCACTAAAGTGTTCCGAGCCCGACACAGTGACCCAGACTCCATCCGAGGTGCCTACGGCCTCACAGACACCAGGAACACGACCCATGGCTCAGGTAGGCCTGGCATTCTTGGATGGTTCTGGGGGAGGCAGGAATGATGGTGCTTTGTCTGCCATTGCTTTAGTTCTGGGGCTCCAAGTTAACAATTTTTTCCCTTCTGCAGACCCCACGCACACCTGGCCAGTTGCAGCCAAGCCAGGTGCCTTTGGAGTCCAGCACGTGTTTGTGGTGGCAGACTGGCGTCTCTCATTGCCTTTCCCTCTCTTTTGACAGACTCACCTGCCTCAGCCAGCAGAGAAATTGCCTTTTTCTTCCCCGAGTTCGATGAGCAGCGCTGGTACGAGCAGGACGAGCCCCATCTCCGCCGCGGGCAGCTGTTCTACAGCGCCGAGGAGCGCGTGCACCGCGTGCTCAGGGCACAGCAGGCAGAGGGGACCTGAGCTACCCCTGGTAGGGTTTGGTTGGCAGCGCCTGTGAGCACTCCCTTGGGGCACCAGACACAGCGTTGTGTTCTGTTTCGGGGAGTGTGGCAGAGGAAAAGCTTCGTGCATATTGTGCTGCCTGAGCTTAGGTTGTGCCACCTGGGATCAGATTATTGGTGTGACAGGCAGATGCTGGGGTACTGTAGGTAGAATTTCCCCAGTAGTGCTCATGCTGACAGAGTCTGGCCATGCAGCTCACTGGCCTCCTGAGTTTGTTTGGGTGTGAACAGGACAGGTGAGTTGGTCAAGGGCCAGGTGAAGGATGGGTTGCTTGTTCCAGATGGGATTGGCCTGAGTTTGCTGATGGGAAGTCTCAGGTTCTCTCTGCTGGCTGTCCCCACAGTTTCTTAGGGAGAAAAGAAGGAAAAAGAGCATGAAGAAAGGCATCAGCAGGGCAACATGAGCTGTCCTGTCCCTGCTCACCTGCAACTGGGCTGGGAAATGAGGAGCTTTGCCAATAGCTCTTCATGTGAGACCACTTGGAGCCCTCAGTGTCCATGGCCTGACTGGGCGCCGGGTCAGTTCTGTGTCCTTGGGAAATGGGATGGACAAGGCCATTGCATTACCCAGATATGGGGTGGAATGATGACAGAGCAGTGCTGGAGGGCTTAGCTGGGAGGTACAGAGCCAGGTCCTGGCAGACCGATTTGTGTTTCTCTCTGTGATGCCGTGTGAGATGTGTTCCTGGACAGGGAACAGTCCATTTATGGTGTCTCCCTGCGGGTTCTTTACAGTGCTGCCATTTTAGTTACAGTGCCTTGTTGTACTGAGGGAATTTCCTTTGGGCAGTCCCAAATGCTCAGGCTGGGGAAGGTGTGCTGTGCTGTGCTTGGGGCAGGAAAGCTGAGCTGAGGTTCACCAGTGCCCTGGTACATCCCAGAACCAAGGCAGGGACTCTCCAGGTGCTTCCAGAACTCCGTGAGGTGTTGGGTAGTGACTGACAATGCTCTGTGGTGGAAAGCACTGCCCAGAGCTGCCATGGTTTAACTCATCCGTGTTTGTGTTCCCTTCTCCTCCTGTCTGGGATCAAATGGTCGTTGTTCTGTTCCAGGTACAGATCCAGGGATGTGCAGGACATCACTGCTGTCCCTGTCCTCAGCAGTGTCCAGAGTGGATCTGCTCAGGATCCTGTGTGTCTTCACACAGGTCTGAGAGCTGCTGTCCCCAGTGCTGTTGATACTTTATTGACATTTTGTCAGTTGTTTTATTGATTCCCAGAGATTTTGCTCAGATCTGTGTGTTTTTCTTGTATCTATTAAACTTTACTATTTTTCACCTTTCTTCTTTTATGTTGCACTTTTCTTTTTGGATTTTCCTTGAAGATGTCATTAACTGATAATTCCTGGCTCACACTTGCCATTTTTGAAGTTTGGTGTTGTTTCCTACTCACTTGCAATGGTTAGATTTGGGAAAAGGGCACCTTTGAACATTGCCAGTGCACAGAACTCTGACAGCAGGATTGTCACAGAGTGCCAGCACCTCACAGCCACCGTGATTCAGGTACCTGCTGCATGTCACCTTGACATTGCCCTGACCCTGAGGCTGTGTCTGAGCACAAGGTGCTCAGGCTGGGCAGCCTGTTGCCCCAGACGGAGGATTTATTGTGCAAATCTAAAGGTGTTCAGCAAACTTTATCAGAGACCTGTGGTTGAAACACCTGGTGTTTGATGCAGGAGATGGTGTCAACATTGATTTTTGGTCTCCAAGGAAGTCTTACAGAAAGTCACAGGTAACTCTGCTTTGAGGGCTCTTATTAAAGTGAGTTTGTTTTGTTTGGGCTTTTTTTTTTTCTATTTTCTTTTCCCCTTACTTGTAAATACCCAGTAAGTGTTTTTTTGCTTTTCCAGTGATGCTTGCCCCATCCCTGGCAGTTTCCTGGGCTGAGCTGGATGGGCCTGGAGCAGCCTGGTGTAGTGGGTGACATCCCTGTTCATGGCAGGGGTGTGGAGCTGGATGAGGTTTATGGTCCGTCCCAGCCCAAGCCATTCCATGCTGATCTGTGTGTGTTACAGCAATGAATCAGTCTCCCAGTTGGTCTCAAACCGAGACAATGTGGCACCTCAGTACAAGTGTGAAGGGCAGTTTGAGATCCCTGGTTTGTCCTGGAAGCTGCAGGTCCCTGGCCCTCCTGTGGGGTGGGTGCACAGGGGAACAGA
Organism: Cyanoderma ruficeps; assembly: GCA_008694505.1. Classification (NCBI taxonomy): domain Eukaryota; kingdom Metazoa; phylum Chordata; class Aves; order Passeriformes; family Timaliidae; genus Cyanoderma; species Cyanoderma ruficeps. Next base: position 91,364 of record VZDJ01000769.1, on the reverse strand, counting down.
GGTCTGTGCACAGGGCTGGTCCAGCTGTGTGTCTGCCTGGGGCCACCAGCCACAGCCCAGGCACCTGCAGACACACCTCAGCTGTGGAGCTGGGCCAGGGCGTGTCACAGGGACTGTGAGTTTTGGGACTAAACTTGATCTCTTGGAAGAATTGAGCAAGTTTGTGTCAGCACTGGAGGGGATGATGTGGCTTGGCCTGGGAAGAAGGGAAGGAAAGGCTTCTGAGGGAAATCAGTGCTGATCCCACTCCAGGCCTGGCCTCAGTCCCTGCCACCACAGGCAGAACCCTCTCAGCTTGAGGAATTTCACTTGATTTATTGCTATAACACCAACTTTTAGTTACTGACTCAGATACTGAGGAAACCCCAAGATAATGATTAAAGAAACATTTGGGAGAACACCTTTCCTCTACTTTTCCCGGTTCAGTCCCGGATCTTTTGTCCCTTCTTTCCCTGCAGGTTCTGCCCAGTCTTTCCCAGTCCCTGGGGGAGGTGACACAGCACAAGGGCCTGGGGCTGGGCTTTGCTTTTCTACTTGTTGTTTCTTCCTCTTCCCTTGTTTACTCACTCACGGCACACCCATAGGCCTCAGTCCCTCAGGTGTGAACCTGCTCTGCCGTGGTCCCTCCCTGGGCTGTCCCTTCAGGGACAAATGGGCCAATGGGAATTTCATGACGTTTGTAGAGGAAAACACCATGTCCTGCACCTGGGCAGGGATGCTTCCATTCGCCAGTGCTCATGTGAGGGATCAGAGAAGTACCTGGAGGTCCTGATGGGCCATGAGTCACCCCTGAGTCAACAATGCACCTCCCTGGTCTGAGGGCATCCTCAGGGCTGGGAGCCAGAGCACTTGCCCACAGGTGAGGGAGACCCCATCCCCTCCCTGGGGCACAGGTAAGGCCACATGTGGAGCACTGGCACCAGTTCCAGGCTCCCCAGTGCAAGACAACCTGGTCAGTGTTGGAGAAGATGAAGATTTAACAGGAAAGTCTTACAGATATGAATGCTTAGCAGAAGGTTCATTAGAAATGAAAGCATATTCTTCTTTTTGATATAGAAGAATAAAAAAAAATGTTTAAGTTAGGGATTGCTGAGTTAGTTGTTACTGAACAAAGGTTAAGGTGAATTGGAAGAAAACTTTTATGGTTGAGAGGAAAGGATAAGTCGTCTACAAACAAAAACATACTTTTACCAAGTAAAGAGAAAAACCTAGGCAAACAAAAACATGTTTTCACCAAGTAGAAAAAAAAATCTAAGAATTTTCCACTGAAAGAAAACTGAAAAACAACTTTAAGCTTAAAATGTAACATACTAACTCAATGTGATTGGATAGTACTAACCTTAATATGGTAATAACAGTAGTTGTGATAGGCTATAGGTAAATATAACAGTATTGTGTGTGATGCTGATTGGTTTTTATGTATTAAGATACTCAGTAAAGAAAACTACATAATGCATTGTAACCAGAGCTAAAGGGGCTTCAGGGATGCCAAAGATGTGGCTGGCTCTCACCCATGACCCAGGAATGCTGTAACATCTTTGATACAATAAACAGCATTTTGAAGAGCTGCCTGTTGTCCCAATATCGTTCTTCGACATATTCTTGTACAGGTCAGAACTGGGGTCCAGCATGGATTGATTAGGACATCTGAGAACCTGACAGGTAAGGAGAGGCTGAGGGCTGGGACAGCTCAGACTTAGGAGCTCAGTGGGGTTTGTTGATGGGCAGAAACCCCGGGTGTGAAGAGTGACGGGAACCTCAGGTGTCCCAGGAATGGACACAAGGCAATGGAAACAACCTGAAATACTGGCAATTTCACCGAGACATAAAACCCCCTATTTTATTATTTTTATACTCCAAGGGTGATAAAATAAGGTCAGGAACCCCTTTGCCAAGGCAGGGCTTTGGGCTCAATACCCTCCAGAGATCCTTTCTGTGCTCCTGGGCCACAGGTGTGGACCCTGGGGTGGTGCTGCAGTGGCAGGGGCTGCAGAGGGGCCACGTGGCTCCTGGGCAGCAGGTCAGGCCTCTCCTTCCTCCAGCAGGGCTGTCATTTATCCAACAGGGCCACCGGGGGGGGTCTGTTGCTCTTCAGTATTTCCCTCTCTGCAGCTGATCTGCCCTTTTCCCAACAGCCGGTGCTCTGCTTTTCCCATTTCTGGGAATGAGGAAAAATGGATACAATGGAAATAAAGACAGATTTACCTCTTCAGTGCTGACTGGACTTGTTTCTGCTAAAGCTGCATCTCACTGTACAGAGCTAGAGACAAGGGTGTTGTAGGTGGCCAAAGATTTTGGGGATTTGATCCTGTATCAGGCTGTGGATTTTCACATGGAAAAAACAAGGAGCCTGGGAAAGCAGCCACAGGATCAAATCCCAGGCAAACAGAAGTGATGGAGTTCAGGGAAGGGTGTGCCAGAGAGACCCAGTCCATCCCCACACTGAAAGTACCAAGAAATTAGCAAACAGTCATCTCAGATTTGGGGGTCACAACCCTGTTGTCCACAGTTTTCCCACAGAGCTGCTGTACAAAGCAGGAGCAACAAGGAGTGAGAGAAACACCAAACTGCAGAAAAAAATCCTCATAGGAGGGACTGTTTTCTCCTTAGCACAGAAAATAAACACTCCCCACCTCATGCCCCAGACAGGCCAAGCATGGGCTGGATCTGGACCAGATATAACTTTGAGCTTGATGTGGTGACACAGACCAGGAAAACCCCATGACATTCCATACTCCTGTCTACATAGACAAGCCATCCACACTGGCTCCTCCTCACCTGCATGCAGACAGCCACATCTGTGTGATGCACTGTTCAAAGCCCTGGCAGACTCCAGGAAGAACCAGTGCTCATCTCTCTGTCAGATCCCAAGCCCAGTTATCAACATGTCCAGGACTTGATTGGCCCCTCCATTCACACATGACTATTGAGTCATTATTAGCCAGCGTTCCTCATTAATGCTCCCCTACCTTCCAAAATGTTCCAGATAAACAAAACACAGTTCTGTATCAGTACCAGGGAAAATTAAAAGCCATAAATTGTGCAAGGCTGCAGCTGGTGCTGGAGCTGAATATTTAAATTTAACATGGGCTGTGTTGATCCTTTCCAGAGAACAGGTGTTCTACAGAAACTCTTTAGAAATCCGTCCCTTCCCTGAGTGCAAGAAGACTTCTGGAAGCAATGGGAGGGATGAGTTATGGTAACAGCACTGTTGGAGTGTCTGTGCAATCCTGGAGCAGGTCCTTCATGAAGCAGCAGCCATGGTTCAGTATTTCCCAGTCTGACCCCTGGGTACCAGCTCCCAGCACAGGGACAACAGGCTTTGGACAGAAGGAGAACAACAGAAAAACTACAGATGTGAGATTGTGGCAGCATCATCCATCACAAAACTAAGCTGAACCAGCATTCAGATAATGGACTTTGTTATTTTGCAATACAAAGTTTGGAGGTCAAATAAGGCAACTGAAAATCTTTGTGGCAGAGAAGAACAAGCCTGAGATAAGGCCCAGGCCTCTGGTTTCAGCTGGGCCTGTATCCACAGATCAGGGATGGGAAAAGGGGCAGCAAGGAGAGAAAAACGAGATAAATTGTGTTAAATTAAACCCTTTGGAAGTTACAAATCAGAGGTGACTCAGCATAAGACCAAGAGGCACCAGAATGACACAAGTTATGTATGAGGTATGCACTGGTGTAATAACTGCTCCTACCTACTGTGGGATATAGCTGGTGTGGCTAGAGCAGAGCAAGAATTTGGTCAGGAGGTACAACCTGGATTGCAAATAGCCCTGGAATATCAACGTTGTATTTTTTGTTGCAAATCCAGATGTTTCCAGAATGCTTCCTGTTACCCAAATATTTCCCAGAGCCTTTCAAAGCACTGGCCAATTACTTACTGTTTTCTCTTTTTATTTCAGTTCAACAGTTTCAGGTGTGTGTCCTGTCCACAGACACTTCAGAGGTGGCAGGTCTGTACTGACTTGGGCCTTCTCGCTCCAGGTGCCTCTAGGATGCAACTGATTACAGCAGATGTGAATGAAGCAGCTGCCTTGAACTTTTACCAGCCCAGAACTTTTAACAGCCCACTGTGGGCCTCGTTTACACGTTCACAAACATGCCAGGTGAGCAGGTGAAGTGCTCTGGGCTTTTGTAATTGGCACTGGAACTCCTGTGACCTGTTCCCCACAGATAGGAGTATGTGGGGAATGGGACCAAGTGGGCAAACTGGGAATGCAGGAACTTCTCTCCCCAACTTCAGCCTCCTGGTGGAAGTGCACTAATTGGCCTCAGGGGCAGAGTTGGCGCCCACAGCTGAATGAGGAACCTCAGGGCTGGCTTTGTGCAACCAGGGACAGAGCTATGGGGAGAAGGAGACAGGCAGCAGGAGACAACTGCCCAGGAAGGACCATGAGCAACCATGAGGCAAAAGTACTGCTCGGTGGTGACAGGAGAGACTTTCCTTGGTGCTTTCTGAGCACAAGGTGCCCAGGAAGAGCCAGTGACCCCAGGGCTGGTGCTGGTACCACGCTTTCCTTTTCCAGACTGCTGGGGGTGTCTGCCCTCCCCAGACCGCGCTGTGCAAGGGTGTCCTGGTGACTTTGTGATGCTGGTATCCCCACTCATCTGCTCTCTTTATGTTGGATATATGTTGGGGTGATGCCCCAGGGTAAGAGGTCACTCACTTCATGTTTGTGAGTGCAGTGTTTGAGTATCTGCAAGCATCAGCACACTACAAACACATGTAAACCTGGTCGGCTTTGGCCAGTTTATGGTTAGGCTGTAAAACTGCAACCCTTCTTGCCCAGTCTTCTTAAACACAAGTGTAAATTACACTGGACAAAAGCTTGAAACAGTACAATTTTCTTCAGACAAAAAATCTCCTTGTCAAGGGTTGGGAGGGGAGTCTGGCAGGAATTTCTGGCCTGTCCCACAAGATGTAGGGTGAGGCTGTTGTGCTGTCTCAGATAGGTCAAAGTGGAAATTCCAAATTTAGCTTACTCCTTGCCTGGTTCTGGCAACAGGTGGCCCTGACAATTTAGCTAAAAATAATTTGAAAAATCCTGAAGGAAGTGCTTTTCCTGAGGAGATCACTGGGAGAAACCCCTGAAATACTATTCTTGGAAAACCTGGTGAGAGTTTCATTCCAGCACCAGACTTGTGCTGCTGGGCAGGGGTTGCTGCCCAGTGTGGTCCAAGCCATACTTTGAGCAGGCCCTGGTAGGAGAAGTAGCTCAGGCTGTGAGTGTGCTCACCTGTAGCCAGGTGAGTGCTGAGAATCTCCAAGGTCAGAGTCTAGGGCCTCTCAGGGCCTTTAATCCAGTGCCCAAGAGGTTTTTCCCTGAGATTCAGTGAGGATGTTTAGTGTCCCAGCTTGTCCAAGTTGCCTCTCTGGTCATCATGCAGTTGTGAGGAGAGTCTGGACCTATCACCTCTCCCCCAAAACGTGAGGAAACTGCAGACCGTGGTCAGGGACCCCTTTTCCTCACTCCAACAACAGTGGGACTTACAAGAAAATCCTGCAGAAGAGTGCCCATGGAGAGTTTTAAAAACTGGTGCTAGAATCACAGACTCTCAGACTGATTTGGGTTGGAAGGGACCTTAAAACTCATCCAGTTCCACCCCCTGCCACAGGCAGGGACACCTTCCACTAGCCCAGGTCACTTTAACCCCCATCCAGCCTGGTCTTGGACACTGCCAAGGATGGGGAAGCTCAACTTGAGAAGAAAAGGAGAGCACAAAAGCACAAGCTTTAGGTTGTATGAAACCTGTTGAAACTGCTGTCTGGGCAACACTTGCAGAACAGGACAGTTTTAATGCTCTCAGAACTGCAGCTGAGGCAGCCAAAACCACTGAGGGGAAAAACCTGAGCATGAAACTGTCGCAGCCTCGGGGAGAATCATGACTATTATCAACCCACTGAGCTCCTGAGCCAGGTGTAGCTGCAGGGATCCTGGACCCAGAGGCTGCCTGAGCAGCAGCAGGGAGAGCAGAGGTGAGGGCAAGGAGGGCACTCAGTGGGCACATGTCAGACCAGCAGCAATGTCAGGGAAAGCAGCACCTGCTGCCTTTCCTGGCAGGGAAAGCACCTGCCTGGGCCACCAGTTTCAGAGGGAGGTGTGAACACGTCACACTCTATCTGGAGGGCAGGGACAAGTGGAGTGTCACCAGCATCTGTCTTGGCACACGTCCTGTGGAACATCCTCATCAGTTGTAGGAAAGAGCTAACAGAGTGTTCTCCTGTCAGGGTTGTGGGTGACACAAGTCAAGGGGACCCGTTCTCCAGTGCAGGGCCAGAAGGACATGGACGGTCTGGGAAATGGAGCCAGAAGGAATTGGTAAAAATCAACAAAGACAAATGCCAGGTCTTGCATCCAGTGGTCTCACAACAATCTCAGGAGAGGTCAGTGCAGACTCCCCAAAAAGGCTAGGGCTGGAGCCCCACTCTGAGAGCAGGGGCTGGAAGTGCTGAGTGGATTCTGCCCACAGGAGGAATGGCTTTGGGGACACCAAGTAGCTGTTTGTCTGCCTGTCCCTATAGGGAAGTTATCCCCAAACCAGTGCCATGCTCATCACAGTGGGACATGATGGGAGGAGGAGGGGCCACAGGCAAAATCCAGACAAAATCCACCATTTTCTTGTCCCCATCCTCAAAGGAAGCATTTGTGCTCATGTAGAGCTCAGGACCAGCTGGCAGTGCTGCTGCAGGGAGCTGTGATAGATACAAGTGGTGGTGGTTTCTGCTGGAGAAAGAATCCTTGAATAGGAAGGTGCATCCCTCAAAACAAACCAGGGAAACAGGACTGGGAGAAGTTCCTGGTGTTACAACAGTGCACTTGGTTTTGGGAGGTGCAACACATGCTTGGAGAAGGTAAGTTAAGAGTCTGATTTTCAGAAGTGACAAGTATTTATAGGATCTGGGCCCAATCCTGAAGGCGGCACCCCCACTTTGAGGTATTTGGTTTAAAAAACAACCCCCTTAATATTCCACACGTTCATGGAGATTTGATTTACAGCTGGACACCACTGGCCAGGTTTGATATACATCAAGAGCCCAGAGGGGGACGCAGACAGTGATATTTCTTATCCTAAAGGCTGTTCTGAAGACTTGGACTACCAGAAGTGAAGTTTCTGGCATCCAGGGAGATTTCAGTATATTTTAATATTTGTGCCAAGTATTGGTGGTCTCAGAAAAGTCCCTTTTCAAATATCAAAGTGGGAGGGGGTTTCTCCAAGTGCTGCCAGCATGTGCCTTCCCTAAAGCTTTGGGAGAGTGGCCAGGTTGTATTGGAATGCCATGGCATCAAGTTTCTGTGTGAAACAAGGAAATGCTCATCACTGCCACAAGAAAAAGGTGTAATTTTGTAAACTCAAAGCAAATGAGTGAAAGATTCCCATTATCATGGCCCCTCTACCCTACCATCTCAGCTGCTCGAAAAAGGCAGAGCCCAGAGTCACTGTTCCACATACACACAGGACACAGATTCACAGTCACAGCTACTCTTTTTGCCACTAGCTGCTTATCTTTTTCAGCCCCAGACACTCTCTGACCCGCATTTCCCCTCAGTGGGGCTGCCACTCCCTTGGTATTTGTGCTGGATTTCCACACAGGGTGTCCATCTCCATCTAGGGTTGTAGCCTACACTTTCCCTTCTTCCCAGAAGGTGTTACTGTTCAGCCTCTCATCTCCTGACATTCCAGATCCAGAGCTTGGATCATCTCCTGCTGCCCTATGATCAAGAACTGAAGCTGCAAGGTCACCACAGTGAAGCAATACTGCTTCCCTGCTGCAGAAATATCACAGTGCTGTCTCGACCTCCAGATTCCCTCCCCGTGGCAGTCCTCGTTTCCTGGGGTTCCCACTTTACCTTTCTATGGCAGTACATGGTGAACTCCAGCTAAACTTACTCCTATCAGGAATAGCTCCAGGCTCCGAGCAGGCTGTGCTCACCCAGCTTGACCCAGAGCCATTTCACTGCCGAGCCTTTCAAACACACTGGGCACTGCTTGGTGCCTTCTGTGTCCAGTCAGTGCCACTACCAGGGCTCAGTCCCACCTGTCCAAGTCCTCTCCCAGGCCTCTGGACCACATCATCTCCTCCAGAGAGCTGTGCATTGGGCTGAGTGGGCATGGTTAGCATAGGTGGTAAGAGCGCAGGGAGTGCAGGTGCCATGCAGTCAGTGCCCCTACAGCTGTGGGGCTGCCAGCCCCCATCACTGCTCCTCCCTGCTGACAATGGCAGGTGCAGGCACCTCACAGCCCTGCAGTAGGTAAAATGGGGCTGTAGGAGAGACTCGAGGCTCAGGAACTGCAGCTCCCAGCCTCTCCAGCAGCCTCCATCCATGCCCAGGTGCTGCAGCCAAGGTGCCCAAGAGCTGCAAGGCTGGAGCAGAGTCCAGCACTGATCTGCATCTGGCACAGCCCAGAGCAAGGCAGGAGGTCACTGTGGGTCCTGTGTCAGAAGGGCTTGGTCCCGTGGGCTCAGATCCCACTGGTGCAGGCTGCTGCTCCTCACTCCTGTCGCTGAACAGGAGCCACCTCGGAAAGCCTCTCCCCAGGGCCCCTGCAGAGATAAAAGCTTCTGCTGCACTTACAGCATCGAGGACACATGGGCTTCTCATCATGCAGATAAGACAAACCAGAGAGCACCTGGGGACAGCTCACTAAGGACTAGGTGCCATCCAGTCTCTGCTCTTGGCTGTGGAGGTGAGGAGGGGTGAGAGGGCAGGTCCTGCCATGCACTGCTGGGGGGGAACCTGGTGCTGGCCCCCAGGGCTCCTGGGGCTCTGGGCAGGCTGTGGCTGCTGCTGCTGCCTCCAATAGAGGCATCCAGCCCTTTCTGAGGGAAATGAATTCCTTGTTGTTATCTGCTCCCTCAGTTCAGCCGTCCCCTCACACTGGGCTTTGGCTGTGCCCAGGGCTCAGGACCTCACCTCCCAGGGCTGAATGCTCCAGCCTAGCAGCTCTGCTCACCTGAGTGAGTATGGATGCAGTGTCTTGGTGAGGAGAACCACATCCTCCTGCAGAAGCAGCTTCCCTGGGTGGGTAGGGAGCACATATGTGCTCCTGCATGAGCAGAGCTGTCACCCTCACAAGGATCCCTGCCACCTCCTGAGGGAAGGACAGGAACCTGACTGGCACTGGTGGTGTCTGTGCTCCCTCTCTGCTCCCCATCCAGCCTTTCTGGCTTTGTCTGCCCAGGCAGAGATGTGTGTACCTGCTCTGCTACCTGCACAGGGTAACACCTGCTCAGTCTGTATGTACCAGGAGAAATCACTTTCAGTGCAAGTGAGAGAGGGAGGAAAAGGGTTGAGGAAGGTGGAGGTCCTTTCCAGGCTCATTCCTGTGCCGTCCATGGGGGACTGGGAAATTTCCCTCCCATATCTTCCTACTCCTTGGTACACAGGATTTCTGAAGACAAATGGATTAAATCTGGCATCTCTGAAGCGTGGCTGTGTTTGCTGACATCACTGGACCAGGGTGAAAGTCAGAGTCATTCCTCTGCATGTTCCTGTGGCTGCTCTGCAGCCATGGAGTTCCATGTCCAATCCAGCCCAGATTTGTCAGCATGGGGAGGGCACCAGCTGAACCCTCCAGCCCTTGCTGTCCCTCCTGCAGTGGCATTGACCATTCCCTGCATTCTGTGACACACAGGGTCACTGCTGTGCATCCACAGTCCCTGCAGAGCTCAAGGTTCATTTCCCGGTGGGATGGGCTCACATCCCTCTTGCTCACCTGCTCTTTTTCCAGGTGTTGAGCCCCAGCTTGGAGCATGAACAGGTGACTAACCCTTATATGCCCAACCTCCTACTATTGAATTTATTTGTATTTTTATCACTCTGGTCTCTGAAGTCCCTCATTTCCCCTACGCAACAGGCAGTCCCCACCTTTGGCAGTGCCAGGTCCACCTGTCAGCAGCATCCTGCTCAATGAACAGTAGGAGTGGCATCCAGGCAGGTCCTGGACAGAGCCTTCTCCCCTCACCCCACACAACTGGGTACCCGTGCCCTCACAAAGCAGCTGCCTGTGTGCTGTGACAGCTCACACAGCCTGAATTTCCAGTGAACACAGGTCCATGTGCATGCTGTGTGGCACTGCAGCAGGGAGGCAGGAGGCAATTCCTGGGGAGTTGCACATTGGGCTCCCACAGCTTCACCCCAGGACCAGCAGCACTGGGACAGGCAGGCTGGGCTATTCCTTCATCAAAATGTTCTTTGCTCAGGCTGGAGCTGGAGGAAGAGCAACCGTCTGAGATTTCCAGACCATTGGACGATACAGTACTTGTGTCCCTGTCCAATATGCGCAGAATTAGTAATTTAAGAAACCCTAAAATGTGCAGAATAAGTAGTTAAAGAATATGTTGATCTGTGCAACTACTTGAGAGCTTGCCCATGCAGAGGTTTCCCAGCCTGGCACATCCTGGATGGAGTGACAAGTTAGAATGTCACTGTGCCAGGCAAGGAAGACCCCATCTTCTGACTGAACATTTTCCTCTCAAAGTTGTTTCTTTTTAAATGTTGAAAAGCTAGCAAGTGAAAGAGAAATTAATCAGAACTTAATTCTGCTTCTACTTAGCAAACCCTGGTATTGCTCCCAGTGCACAGGGAGAAAATACCCTCAGATCAGGATAGTCTTCAGCTGGAGGACCTGAAAGTTATGAATGAAACAGAACTTGAGCAATTCCGACAGAAATAAGGGCATAATTTTAACAGTGTTTTGACAGTTTCCTGTGATAAGCAGCTATAAGAAACAAACTCCCACCAGAAGCAGTGAATTCTCCAGCACTTAGTGTTATAAATGCATGACTGATGCACAGATACACGCTTTGGGCAGGGAAAATAAAACCAGATCAATGAGTCTAAAGCAAGGGAATCAATCCAAAATGAAATCAGATTGTTTAATCTCCTGAACAGGCATGACAATTGACTTCTGTTGCTAAAAGTACTTACATAAGGAGGAAGAGGATGCTTTATTTTTTCTTTCTTTCTTCTTTTTTGGGTCTTTCCCAATGTATTGGCCCACTGAAGCACCTTGGCCCCACCCATGGAGTCCATGGCATGGGCAGGGTGGGCAGCAGCAGCCCTGGCAGTAAATGTCCAGCACATTCCACTTCCATCAGCCCTTGGCTGAAGTTCTGAACTGTAAATGCTTCCTCGTGCTTCCTCCATCTCTTGGACATGCTGATCACAGCTCCATGTGATATGAAGCAAAACCCTTGTGTCAGGGTGAAAATTGAAATAGGATGATGGAAAAAAGGTCAGGAGTTCCAGGCCAGGAGATCCCTGATGGTTTAATTTTTCCTGTGGCTCAACAAACCCTATGTGATGAGTTGCTCTTTGCTGGAACTTGTACTTTTGTAACTAGAATCTCTGCTTTGTGAGAGATGGTTATTACAGAGCAGGAAACAGGATAAAGAAAAAACCTCTTTTTAACTGGTGCAGGGTGATGCCATATCCCCAGCCCAGGGCTGGGGAAGAGCAAGCTTAGTGGCTGTGGCATCTAGGGAATGCTGTGACCTGTCCAGGGGCAGGGAAATATTTACTTACCATAAATACATCCAGGAGAGGGAGAGACACATGCTTGGAATAGTCATCAGGACTGGGGCTGGGTAGGCAAAGAACTCCAAGAGGTGTGGGTGGATGCCCCCTGATCTTGAGTTTTCCTGTGTGCTTCTTCTGCACTCAGGTACCCAACACTGGATGGCAGCTCTTTGGACTCCACAACCCCAGTGTCTGTGAAATCTGAACTCAGGAAACTTTCAATCACTACGTAGATGGGATTGGAGCCACACCACTAGTGACCCCCTTGCCTCATGGGGGGCTGTGCTCTGGTCCCCTGGCTCAAAGTCCCCCCCTCCTCCTCAATGGTCACTTCTGCCCAAAGACTGACCCAGCTCGCCCTGTGGCAGGTATGAACCAGACACAGGTGATGGAGTTTGGGCTCCTGGGCTTTTCCCATGGCCGGCCCTTCCTCTTTGCTCTTTTCCTGGCCGTTTACTTGGTCACGCTGCTGGGGAACTCCACAATACTCTGCCTTGTGTCCCTGGATCCCCATCTCCACAGCCCCATGTACTTCTTCCTTAGCCACCTGTCCTGCCTAGACCTTTGCTACTCCTCGGTGACGGTGCCCAAGATCCTGGCAAACGCTCTGCACCCACAGGCCACCATCTCCTATGGCGGGTGCCTGGCCCAGATGTTCTTCCTGATGTGGTGCGCGGGGTCCGAGTGTGCCCTGCTGGCCCTCATGGCCTACGACCGCTACGCCGCCGTGTGCCAGCCCCTGCACTACGCCCAGGCCCTGGGCCGCAGCACCTGTGCCGTGGCCGCCGCCGGCTGCTGGCTCTGGGGGCTGCTGGACTCGGCTGTGCACACCCTCCTGGCGGCCCGGCTCTCCTTCTGCGGGGCTGCCCAGCTCCGGCACATCTTCTGCGACGTGCCGCCACTGCTGGGGGCCACCTGCAGCAACACCCGCCCCAACGAGCTGGCCCTCCACGTCTCCAGCATCTTTGTGGGACTCGGTCCCTTCCTGCTTGTCGTGATCTCCTACATTTACATCCTGGCCACCGTCCTCGGGATGCCGCTGGCCACCAGCCGGCGCAAGGCCTTCTCCACCTGCTCTGCACACCTGCTCGTGGTCAGCCTGTACTTCGTGACAGCCAACCTGAACTACAACCGGCCCAGCTCGGGCTACTCCCCGGCAGCCGACATCCTGGTCTCCGTGTTGTACTGCATCATCACCCCCATGCTCAACCCCCTCATCTACAGCCTTCGCAACCAGGAGGTGTGGGGGGCCCTGCGGAGGGTTGTGGGGGTGAGCGGCACACCGGGCTCCCCAGGCAACAATGCCTGAGCAGTGCCAAGGCTGCCACAGGCTGCCAACACAGTGCTGGCACTGCAATGTCCATCTGTGGGACATTTGTGACAGCACAGCAAGCCCCGGGCTCCCAGCCCAAGCACATGGCACACTGGCATCCCACGTCTCACCCTCAGCACATCACTGATAGCAGAAGGGCAAAATAAATCAGGAACAAGACTTCAGGTCCGGGATTCAGTCTTTATTTTCTAGATGCCATGTGCTGAGCTTGGCACAGGATCTGCTGCAGTTGTGCTACTGCCAGGGAACCCTGCAAAAGGGAAATTCATGTGGTGCCAGACATGTGCTGGCCTTGAGCATGGCCACGAGCTCTGTTTCAGGCTTCCCAAGGTCTCGAGTCAGGCCCTGTGCAGAACAAGGGCAGCGTTTTGGACTGCAAACCTGGCCTGGACAAGAGGGGCTGTCCCACCTTCCACTGTTCCCATGTGCCTTGGCTTTAAATCTGATGTTTGCTGGTTTTCCCAGGCTGCCAGGGAGGCTCTGCAGTGCTTTGTACATGAGCACAGCGGCTTGCACAGGCCACCCATGGCCTCAGTGCTGCAGTCAGACATGGAGGTCTCAGCTCTGAGAGCTGGTGGCACTGAACTCACCAGAAATGCTTTGCTTTATGGCCAGAAAATTTTCCCTGTGCAGCTGTTGTGTGTGGTGTGGCTCTGGGTGAAGGTGGCTGAGGACTGGCTGGGGGTGTGGGGCTGCTTCAGTCCCCTCTTCCAGCCAGGGTCCAAGCTGAAATGATTCCCTGGGTGTGGGGGCAGTGGCCAAATCTGCAGGTGTGTACATGAGGCAGAGCAGTGCCCAGCACTGTGGCAGAGCCAGGAGCAGGGGCTCACTGGGGCAAGGGAGATGACACAGGCAGGTCACACCTGCAGTCACACAACCTATGTCAGCTGGACATCAGCTGGACCCAAACATGCTCATCTGTAGCTCAGTTACCAAGAGATACCCAACAATATCTAATCTGCTCCCAAAGAAACCCACTGGAGAGTCAGAACTGGGACTAGGAGGCACACAGCCTTGTTGGGAGCAGTTTGCCATTTTGTAGTGCACAACACATGCTGATTTTACTCTTCAGGGAAAGAAATGTTTCTGTAACCCACCTGCTGGGTTGGGCTGTTGCTCCTATCCAGACAGGTTGTGAGCCCCTCAGCCCGCCTTGCTATTTGCCCCTCTGGATTCTAAAAAGTCCTTGAAACACCCTCAGTCCAGTGTCACTGGCCACATCAGAGTCTGACCAATGAACCCCCTTCTGAAGAGCCCCTGGAAAGGGACAGCAGGAAACACAGCAGAAACTGCACAAGGAAAAACACTGGGGAAGTTACCTGAAAGAAACAAAAAACCCAAAGCACTCCAAACAGAAACCCCAAAGCCAACCAACCAGAAACCCAAACAAGAAACCTCTGGAAAAGTTACATTAAAATTGATAATTTTTAACCTGAATCCAAACACACCTTTCCTGTGACAGACAGACACAGCCTTTGGGTTTCCCCAGGATCAAACACTGAGCAGGAATGCCACACTCCTGCCCAGGTAGTAGGGGCTTGGCCAACTGCTGGGTGGTCCAGACCTCACCTGCAAACCACACTGAACTCTAAAGCTTTAATGTCACAGTGGGACCCCCTGCACACACTCCTGGCAGGGGCAGTGACTGGGCTCTGCTCCCACAGCCCCTCGCGTGCTGTTCTACTCAGCTGTCCCTGGTTTATTCCTGCTGTGATGGTACCTGCATCCCACAGAGAACAATTCAGAGCTGAGCATCCGCCTAAGAGGTACTGGCTTGAGGGAGGGCTTTGCTTTGCATTTCTGAAAATGGTGTTAAACATTAGCAGTAAAATGTTTCTTCCTGCCCTGCTTCCCACCTGCCCAGCCTTTTCCCCACATCTGTGATGAAGAGTCAGGGGACCTTTTCAGGAGCCTCCAGCAGGCACAGGGGTCATGAGCTGTCACAGAATCACCAGGACACAATTTGAGCTAGGCCAGAGCAGAAGCTGTGAGGGAGGGCACAGCCCCAGGGACAGACAAACCTGTGCCCAAAAGGGGCACACAGACCGTGTTCATGTTTCTCTGGTCCATGCTGCAAACATGGCTCATCCTAAAAACAGATGAGCCATGATTCCTTCCTTGGAATGAACACAAATTTGGCTTTCCCAGTGCTCTTTTCCCTGACCCCTGACTAGGATGAAATCCAGACCCACAGCACCTGACAAAGGTCCCACAGCTCAGATCCCTTCTGCCTTGCCTGGACTAGATTTGGCATTTCTGCTCTGGGAATTGCCCCACTGGGAACTGGACACACTCCTGCAAGCTTGCTGGCTGACAGGTGGGGCAGCCTAGACAGAAGAGACCTTATATTGCACTCACATGCTCTTAAACCATCCCACCTTTCCCACCTGGAAGTGGATGGGAATCAAAATCCTCTTGGGCATAAGACAAAACATTCCCTCTGGCACTGCCAGTTTGCTCCTTGATACTTCTCTGAATTGGATATACCAAGCTGAGACAAATGGAGCAGATAACATGGGAAAGGCTGAAGCAGAGATAGGCTGCTGTGATTTGACGCTGGCCAAATGCCAGGCACCCACAAAAGTCTCCACCCTCCCCTGCCACACTGGGCAGAGAAGGGAAAAACATTAAATGAAGGGTCCACGAGTTGAGATAAGGACTGTGAGAAACACTTCACACCATGGTCTTCACCACAGCCTGCAGAGGAATCTCAGCTCCAGCGCCTGGAGCAGCTCCTGCCCCTCCTTCTCCACTGACCTTGGTGTCTCCTTGTTGTTTCCCTCACATGTTCTCACCTCCTCCATGGGGAAGCAGCTGTGCCCCTGAAGCCCATGGGGATCCATGGGGGAAACAGAGATCCACCCACAGCCCATGGGGATCCATGGGGGAAACAGAGATCCACCCACAGCCCATGAGGGAGGTGCCCATGCTGGAGCAGGTGAATTCCTGGAGGAGGCTCTGATCCAGTGGGAGATCCAGGGGAGAGAGGGTCTCTGTTCCCAGGCTGAGCAGCTTGTCCTTGGAGGACTTCAGCCCATGGGAAGAGTGACCCACACTGCAGCAGTTTTGGGAGAACTGCTGTTCATGAGAGTGGACCCACTCTGGAGAAGTTCATGGAGAACTGTCTCCTGTGGGAGGGACCCCACGGCCTCACAGGGAAAGAGCTCCTCTCCCAGAGCAGAGTGGAAGAAAATCTCAGTGATAAATCGACCAAAACTCCCATGCCCTGTCTCTCTGCATTGTTGGTGGGAAGGAGGGAGGAGCTAGGGGGAGAAAAGGTGTTTTAAGGACTTATTTTATTTCTTATTATCCTCTGTTGGCAATAAATTAATTTTGCACCTCTAAGTCGAGCCTGTTTTGCCTTTGGAGTCTTTTCTCCTGGTCCTTATCTCAAGTCATGAACCCTTCATTAAATTTTTCTTTCCTCTGTCCAGCTGTGGCAAGGGAAGGTGAGTGAGTGACTTTTGTGGGTGCCTGGCATTTGGCCAGTGTCAAACCACAACAGAAGCAAAAGTTTGGAAGGAAGCAGCTTGCACTGTGCACATTTCATTGCAGAAGCTTCACATAATTTGCTGGGAAGAGGCCAACTCTGCCATGGCACTGTCCCCGCCACCAGCCTTCATCCACCATCTCAATGTGCGTGATTGTGTCATCAGGATCAAAAGAAATCTCATCATCTCCATCTGCAAAAATGGTCAAGAAAAAACAGTCACAATGCAAAGAGAACCCCAGAGAGAGCTGGTTCACATCCTCCCTCCCACCTTCCCCCAGGCAGAAAACAGAACAAGTGCTCTGGTAACCTCCAAGAGTTTATCTCACCCAACCCCCATCCAACAGCACAGATGAATCAGAAAGAGCAAGACCTCACAAAGTTTCTCACTTTCTATCCTGCTTTGAGCCAGCACAAGTCTAATTTTTTTGCATTAGCTGGGAGGGGCCATGACCAAGATATGGAGGTTATTCTATAACACCTCGTGTCATTGCCAGGGGTGGGGAAAAGGGACTCTCGATTCCAAGGAAGATGGGGTTTCTTCTGGCTGAGAAAATGTGGTGGGGGGAGCCATCCAATACTGTCTATTGGTGGGTGTTTTTCCATGTGAATGATTTCTTTTCTTATACCTTTATTTATTAATGTTGCTGTTACAGTTCGCTTCCTTATTTCTGTTTCCAGTAAATTTGTTCTTACCTCAGCCTGTGATCTTTGCCTTTTTGTGCCTCCAGTTGGAGAGAAGTGATGTATGTTTTTTTTACTGGGAGTACTAAATTGGAGAATACTATTCCTGCACCATGACAATTCCCAAGCCAGGTCTCGTTCTGCTTCCCAGGTGGAAGAAATTTAAGCCACCAAGTCACAGTGTTTTCCCCACTGCTGATGTGGTGAACCCCCATGTCCCTGTTGTGCTGCCCTGCCGGGGCACAGCACCTTCCCTAAGCCCAGACCTACCTCCTTGGTAATCATAGAGAGCCACTGCACAGATCCCGGGGCTCTGCCCCTGATAAGCACTGTCCATGTTCCCTGCAGAACACAGGACAGACAGATGAGACAGAGGCTGAAGCAGCCACACAGTCCTGATCAGTGCCACCCTCCAGCCCAGCTCTGGGGAAGCACATCCAAACCCTGTCAGCAAGGAGAGGTGCACCACAGCCCAAAGCAAGGTGTGAGTTCCCTCCCCTTCTTCAAGGAGACAGTTGGGTCCTGATCTTTCATTCTCCTCTCCCAAGAAAAAGGCTGGGAATAACTCTAACCTCTTCACTTGCCATCTCCAGTACCAGCAAAGCTATGATGGAAACACTGACAGCAGTCCATGCAGTTTGCTCCTGTGCTAGAATAAAGGCTACCTGCACTCCTCACACCAGGACACTCCACCCGACCAGGTTTCAGGAACATCAGCCATGTGGGGAATGGGCTGAACCAGAGGCACCCCCAGGCCCCAGGACAGCACCGGCAGCCACTTGCCAGGAAACTGCAGCAAGAGCATTGGTCCACATCCAGCTTCTCCCGGGCCTGTGGCAGCCTCCTGCCCAGACCCTGACCCAGTAGATTCCTGCTGTCGGTCCAGTATCCCATGCAGCTCATCTGCACCTTGGAGCTGGGCAGGGAAGTGGGACACAACCAAGTCTCCATCATCAGAAGGTGCTATCCTGACCACAGTAGACTTCAGGATAAAAATTCCCTCTGGAGTTTGTCCCATACACCCAGTGAGGTTAGTGGACAGTACAAGCTCCCCACAACATGGGCTCTTCCATCAGTACTCACCTAGGTGGGGCTGGCTCTGTCTGGGCTCCTGAGGAAGGATCACCTCATAGTCTTCACCTCCATCTTCTCCCAAGTCATAGGTGGCATCCAGCTTTCCCAGGGGGGCTGGCAACTCCTCATAGTCAGCACCTCCACTGGTAATGTCACAGTAGTCAGAGGGCTCTGGCAGCTCCTCATAGTCTCCACCAACATCCAGACTTATACTGTAGGTGGGCTGGCCCTGGCTGGGGACCTTGCACAGCTCTGCTTCCAGATCTGCTGGCCTTGGTGGCAAAGTGGGTGGTACTTCTTCATCCTCCCTTTTGGCCTCCTGCCATGTGGTGGGAAAGTGACAGGAAAGTCACCTGCAAAGCACCCACCACAGGCAGCTCTTCCCTGACTCCCAGCACCTGACACAAGGAAGCCCCTTTCCTGCTGCCAGGGCACAACTGGAGCATGGTCCCCTGCACACCAGGCAAACAGCTGAGCTACTTGGGCCGTGCTGAAGCACAGCTGGGATTGCTCTGGAGACCCTCAGGACTCACGTGTTTGAACTCTGTTCATACTTCACTACAGCCCACGGTAGTGCCACTGCACTGACCCACTCCCAGAGCTTGTCCCATGGGGTCAGGTGCTGTGCAGCCACCCCATCCCAATGCTCTCCTCTCCCTTATCCTTCCAAAGCCTCTCACACCCCGTGGCTGTGCTCCACATGTTCCTGCAGGGCTGCACACAAAGCACAGCCCCTCCCAGGTACAATCCCCAGCTCTCCCAGGTTGCCTTGGCACCTGCTCTCCTGGTGACACGGGCTGGTCCCCAGCAGTGCTCCTGGGCACCCTTGTTGGCATGGCTGGAGGGGCTGGCCCAGTGGGCTCCTTCTCTCTCGGAGGGATTTCCTGCTGGAGAAAAGCCATCAGACCATTCAGACCCTTTGAACCACGGCTGTTCACATTCCCAACAGAGCAACTCAGAAGATTTTCCTCCACCTAGAAACCTGCTCTGGGCCTGGGCACTCATAGGCTGGTGACAACAGTGGGGCAGCCCCAAAGAGGAGCATTTTGAGGGGGGGACAGCTTCACTGTTATCACCCCTGTGTCCTCTGAGTGTAGGAACAGCACCAGGTGGGAAGGCAGGTAAACACAGGGGCTGGGTGCCACCTCCAGTTTGCTGGGATGCATCCCACATACAGACTGCTGTAATAGCAGTGCTGGGGAGCAGTTACAACACTGTTTGCCAGGCAAAAGAAGCTGAGGTCAGAGTAGAGGTGCCATGGTTGGGTGCAGAAATGCCCCTATATGAGTGTTTGGTGTGCTGAAAAGGAAAGTCCAGTGACAGCTGTGAAGCTCAGTGGCCATTTTTGGCAGCTACAGGGAAGCAGTTTAGGCAGGAGGTTACCCTCGAGAGGCCAGATAGAAGGACATGGACCTGCAAGGCTCTGAGGAAAAGTCTGTGTCATGAGGATTGGAGGACACAGCAAGACAGCCCTGGCTCACCTGCTCCCGGGCCAGCCGGGCCTCCCGGGCCCGCCTCACCCGCTCCTCCTCTGCCTTCCTCCTGCTCTCCTCCTCTGCCGACCTGGCCATGTGCTCAAACCGTGACCGCAGGCTGCTGGTGCCACTGGAAGCTCCTGTGAGGAGACAGCTGATTGACACAGCCCTACGTCTGCCTTCCACCAGCCCAAGCATCCAGGAGAAACCCAGACCTCTGCCTTTTCCTTACAGTTCAGCCACCTTCTCCTGCCCTCCAGCACAGGTTAAACCCCCATCCCACCGCAGCACACACTTGCCAGCACCCTGCCACAGAGGGACTGTGAGGCTCACAGCTTCCTAAGCCCAGAGCTGGTAGTCAGGTCTCACCTGCCTCCAGGGGTCTTGTTTTCTCATAGGAGGAGGTAGGAGCTGCCATCTCATCAAAGCCAGCAGCACTCTGCAAGAGGAAGTGAAAGAATTGTTCATCTTGTTGGGCAATGCCAGTGCTGGCTTTGGGTACTGGTGATGGCAAGCTTTGTTCCCAGGCGTGTTTGTCCTCACCTGCACACCTGCCCTGGCCCAGGGGAGGCTGTTTGTTGGCTGCAGTCCCTGCTTCTGACACCTCCCTGTCCTGGGGACGTGCCTGTTGCCCCCCAGCCAAGGACACAGATGTCCCTGCCCAAGAGGTGGCACTGAGAGCTGGAAAGTGCTGTGGAGCCCAGGAAGGCTGAGCAGTGGCACAGGCCAGCAGAGCTTGGGGGCGTTCCCTATACCATGGGAAGGAACTGGGAGGATGCCTGGCCATCTGCCTCTTCCCCAGGCCCAGGGACACTCTGCATCCATCCCAGCACTCCCCGTGGCATGAGGCCTGAGGACACTTCCCTGCTGGATGCACAGCTGCCTCACCTGCCCTGTGTGTGCAGGGGCACAGGCTGGAAACCAGCACCTGTGTGTGAACACCTGCGGCATCCCTGCCTTCAGGAGGAGAGAGGAGAGAGGCTGGACTGGGAATAGTATTGGTGGGAAGGGTAAAGGAAAACCAAAGTGAGATAGTGAAGGCTGAAGGGTTTATCTGCTTTCATGAGAAAACTACTTCATGCAAAAAGGAATGAGCAGGTAGGAGCCACATTTCAGCTTGATGCTTTACACCAGGCATCACCATAGGCTGGGGGCTGACTGCAGCCATGGAGCCCCGACAGCAGCTCTGCTCTCCCTGCAGAAAACACACCTGAGCAGGCACACCAGCCTGCAGGCTCAGAACCAGGTGTCCACAGGTCACAGCAGAGGCCTGGACATACTGTCTATATGACAGCATTTGTATTTTGTGTGAGCCTTAGTCTGATACAGTGTCCAGAACTTTACCACAGGGGAGTTCAGGTTGCCTGAGGGTCTGTTATGCTCTGCTCTGGTGCAGTGAATTCAGCATTTCTCCATTCCTGAGGACCAGGCAATCTGAACTTAGTTACTTGCCCAAATGATCCTTATTTTTGCCATGTTAGTTTATGCTTCAGTATTCTCAAAGTGCACAAATCCTTCTCTTTCAGCTGGGCAAAAAGCAGTGATTAGGAGGAAGCAATTGAGGCTGCAGCAGTCTTACCTTATCCACTCTATCCTTCTGGACCCCATAACGGCCTCCAAACCCCTTAGCATAGTCTGCATGGAAAAAAAAGTGATTTTATAGTATTTTGTATGCACCTCTGACGTTGGTATGCTGTGACCAGTGATATGAGTTTGAATATGTTATCTCTAGCTAGTTCCATACGTGATGACATACAGATAAAGCTAAGTGCTCTGGTCAGTAGCTTTTAGGACTAATCCCACCCTCCTTTCAGCTGAGGGCACAGGTGTGCAGAGCTGTAGCTGCCAAACCTGAGCCCAAGGCACCAGGGTGAGGCCAGTCACCCCACCTGAGAGGAGCGTGGTCCTGTTCAGTGAGGTCAAACATGCTTTCCACAATGCATTCCTGGGATCTGCTCTGCCTCATTCCTGAGAGCTCCTGACTTCAGTGTGTGACTCATGTGTGCAAAGAGCAAATCTGGACAGAATTGGGGCAGGGAGGTTACAATGAGCTGATGGTTAGGAATGCTCCTCACAGAAAAAGCACGGCAGAGTCTGGGAGTCCTGATTGAGGGACTCACATTCCATGTCCCCCACTGGTCCAAGCTCCCACTCACTCTGCCCTTGTGCTTTGGGGTTCACTGTGTCTCAGCTGCTCTGCAGCATGCTGGGCACGTTCTGTTTCCAGCAGCTGGATCTCTTACTACGAACCACAGCTCCAGACAGAGGTCTCTGTGTGCTCCAAGGAAACTGCTACCACCTCTGGCAACATTGCCTGACCTGTCTGGGATGCGTGGGGTTGCACTTCTTCCTGATGGTCCCAGCCAAGGGCATTCTTGTCCTGACGATCCCTCTGGACCCCAAACTTCCCACCAAAGCCCACAGAATAGTCTTCAGCCACAGAGATCCAGATCAGTGCATGGAAGAGAACACACAAGGGAGGGAAGGAGACAAGTGGCAGCAGTGTGAGTTCAGGCTGTTCTTACAAGTTTTCCATGCCTGGGAGTTAGAGAAAGGCATGGAACAAAGCCAGATTTCCCCACCAGTGCTGCAGCAACAGCCCTCCCTCCTCCCTGGGATATGACACCTGCTATTAGCACCTGCCTGGGCTTCCCCTTCACCCTTCCTTTGGTGAGATGCTCCAAGAGATCCCTATGCCCACAGAACTCTTCTGCTCCTCTTACTTTAGCCTGAACTCTTTTCAGCAGCCATGCACTGTGCAATGGCTTTCCTCACCTGGCCCATTCCCAACAGCTCCCTGTAGCTCTTCCACCATCTTTGCAGCAGATTGCAAATGCCCTGCACAGTGGCCCATAGTCCCAGTGGGCACAGTCCCCATCTCCAGCCCTGACACTGCCTGCTCCCTCCCCTCAACTGGCTCCCCCAGCTCCCTCACCTCCTCCAGCACCCCCAGCCCGTCCTGCTCACCTGGCTGCCATGGCTCACCTTTTTGAGAGTCATGCTTCTCTGACTGGCTCTTGTAGTCAAATCCCACAGCTACTTTGTCCACCTTGTCCCTTTCCACTCCGTAACGGCCACCAAAGCCCTTGGAATAATCTGAGGTGGAGCATGGAGTCAAATTCTGCCCCCAGCATGGGGCTGATGAGGAGAGGATGGAGAGCAGCACTGGGAAGGGCCCCCAGGGAGAAGGGACAGCAGCAGACATTATGGAAAACACCATAGAAAGTGAAGGGTTGGAGGGGACAGAGTGGATGGCAAGGAGCACCACGGATGAGAGCCCACAGGAATGGGGGCACAAGGCAAATGGGGGTCGGGCACCAGGAGACACAACAGGCCAGGAGGAAAGGAAGAAAACGGACGTGCCAAGGACAGTGGGAGCTCTGTCACCCATGAAGGCAAAGCCAAGCAGGGCTTGGGCACTGACAGCCCATCCCTCACCCCACTGACACCAGTCCCTCACCCACCTCCAGAGCCAGGATTTCAGCCTGTGGTCTGCCAGGAAAGAGCTGTGAGTAAGACACTGAGCCTTGGGAGTACAGGAAAGGTAAAATGGCTTACACTTGCTATTGTGGAATCTCAGCTTCCACAAGGATGGACTTGACCCTGGGACCTGCCACCAAGGCTGAACCCCCCTCTCTGCAGACTTGCTCCCACTCTTCTCCCTGGCACACTGGCCATTGTGTGTGAGCACAGCACAGTTGCCTTGTGCCTCTCCTTTTTCCATCTCCAAACCAGTGATCCATTAATGACTTCAGCCATGTTCAGCTGTTTTCTAAGGACTACCTGGTTATTACTGGCTGCTTCCTGAGACATTTCAGCCTCCATCCTGACTCCTGGCTGTACAGACTCCTCCTTTTAGACACCTGCCTGCTCAGCCCTTCAGGAGTAAATCAGAGTCAGCTCTCCCTGTTCCCTGATGCTATTCTCACAGGTCTGCATTTCATGGGACTGAGTTGAGGCTTCTCCAACAACTTCAGCAGTACCAATCCATGGAGGCTGTGATCTAGAGAAATATGTGTAAGAACATTTTGTATTCCAGAATGGATCTCTGTTTCATAGAAGCTCGGTCATCTGTAAGTCCTAAAAATTCTTAAACTTACTGTGACTAAACTATTATCTACCTATAGGGCTATTATGAAATAAATGGATCTTTAAGAGAGCTGTTTTCAGTAAACACAGATTTTATGACTGGTACCTTCCTGCTGGAGCTTCCAGTATGGACATATTCTTACGAAAAGCAATCCAAAGACTCTATTTCTGACATTCCCGTTTGCTGAGCAATTTCTGTGGTTTCACACAGCCTGATGAATTCCTATATCTACAAGAATATGTTAATGGAGCACAACCTCATGTCATTCATTATTTTAAGATGAACCAAGAATGCCTCAAACCATTTTCCTTCTCTTACAGTTGCTTTTTAAATGAACCTGATTCAGTTCTTTCCTTGGTAATGCAATATTCCTCACATTTACCTGAAACGGCAACAGACAATGCCCTCTTATCTTCTCTTGGGTACAGAATATTTAAAATACCCCGAGTTTCAATTCTTGCACTGTTTGTTGAATTATCTGCAGAATTCTGCAGAAGTTTGGATGCTTTGTAGGGTTTTGCTTTCATATCCATTGCTGTGCCTTTTCCTTACAGGGCTGCTTTTCCAGCAATCACTTCTCAAGTGCTGCAGTGGTCAGGCTTCCTCTGGAGCAGTTCTATGAAGGGCTTTGAGAGGAGAGGAAGCACTAGCCATCCATCACAGGGTGGGGGTGTCTCCTCTGCTCAGCCAGGACGGGGTTTCCACCAAAGCAAAGCACAGAGACAAGGAGGATGTACAGTATGAGGATGGTGACAGGACAGCAGCAAATGGGGCCACAAGGGTGATGGACTGGGAACAGGAATCTGAATCAAGAGACAGGAAACTGTGCCACAGCCAACAGCATGGGATACTGGGAGCAGAAGAGAAGCTGGGCAAAGGGTCAGGGGGCCACATGTGCCCATGGACTTGCCTTTCTGGGACGAGTGTTTCTCCACCTCACCCTTGTATTCAAAGCCCAGGGCTGACTGGAACGAGAAGGGGAGGACTGTCAATCATCCTGAGGGCCAAGATGGGTCTCAGCCTCCCTCCCCTGGGGCCAGGCTGTTACTGGCTCCCTGCCTAGTGCTGCAGAATGCAGGGGCAAACACTCCAGCCCGTGGACAGTGTTCTGCCTGGATGGGGCAGGCCCACCACAGCAATGCACACCAGGTACCCCCACAGGTGCCCCACACCGTGTCATCGGCCCCTGCCCTGCACACAGGTGAGCTGTGCTTCAGTGTGACCACGGCACGTGGCACACCCTGCGTGCCCCGAGCTTTGAAAACTGAGCCACAAGCTGGCATGCAGCACGGGCCACAGGTACCTATTTCAGCTGCACTGTCCAACACACCTTGTCTGCTCGGTCCCGCTGGACTCCAAACTTGCCACCAAAGCCCTGGGCTGCATCAGTCTGGGAGGAGTGCTTCCCAACATCAGCAACGTATTCGTGTCCTACAGCGCACTGAGAGGAGAGAGAGTGTGACCAGAGCATCCGTGGTGGACAGGCAGAGGCACCCCAGCTGCTTCCACATGCTGCTGACACGCTCACAACCGCAGGGTAACAGGTCCAAGCTGACTGTGCCCATGGTGCCCGTGCTCTCCATGTGGCCTTTGCCAGCAGCAGCTCTGCTCCGAGGCCTGGGAGGAGCCTCAAGGGATGTCATCTCACAAACCATCCCCACTGCCAGCTCATTAAGCAAAGTACAGGATGCCAAATGCCAGCTGCTCTCAAGTGCTGGTGGAGTTGCATGGTGGATAATCACAGGGGAGACAAGAGAAAGGTGCAGATAGGCACACACGGCCGAGAACTCCAGGCAGGGGTCTGGTACCCATTCCTTGTTTCTGCATATGACAGCAAGGGCAAGCAAACCTGGCCACAGGCCAGGACAGGATCCTGCTCTCCCTGCTGGAGGTGCTGTGGCCAGGAACCAGAGACACTCTATGCCAAAATGGAACGGCCGTGTTGGACCACAGTGAGGGTGTTTTTGTTGAGCAACTTCTTGACCTTTGTCTGGTTTCACCAGGATGCTGCAAGTGTTCAGCTTCTGCCCCTTCTCCTGAGGACCGTGTGCAGTTCCTGACTACAACAGCTCTGGCAGGGAGAGCAGGGAATTTTTGAGGACAGCCTTTCTCACCCTGCCATCCTGGTTCAATCCCACAGTGACCACACCTATGGGACTCTACTGCAATCTCATCATCTCACTTCTGAGAAAGAAGCATTAAATGCTGAAAGGTGCAGAAAGAAGTGTGATAATGATTCTCACAAAACATAGACCAGATCTGATGTCTAGGGCTTTCTCTTGGGGAGATATGAGGTCTGTAATAGAGAATATGAGGATGGAATTACTATACATTAGTTCTCCAAGCACAAGTAGGGAGGCACCAGATTGAATTGTTAAGCAGGTTTGAACACCCACAGGAAGTCCTTCACAGCTAAAGGGAGCATTGCAAGGAAGTTGTAGAGATGAGTTATACAAATGAATTCAAACAGTTCCTGGAGGCAGATTATGGGCTAGCTGGACGTGTGTGAATCTGTGCAGCCATGCAAACTCTGCATTCTCTCCCTTCAGGGTCAGGCCAGAAAAGAGGGATGCCATTTCCTTTATGAGAAAAGCACTTTTCCACTGAGGCCCAGGGAAGCCTCCCACAGCTGTTACCTTATCCATTCGGTCTTGCTCTTTTCCAAATTTACCCCCATAGCCATAGGATGCCTTGGGGCCAGTCTCCAGCTCCTTCTTCTTGATGACCTCATGTTCCTCTGATACCTTGCTCCTCAGCTGATGGATGCTGAGACAGAGACAGGGCAGGTCAGTGTGGGATTTCGCAGAGCCATGCAGTTATCTGGAGCATCTCTGTGCCCCTGCACCACCCAAAGCCCAGCAGGACACACGCAGGACCAGCTGTCCGGGCTGGGCTCCCCTGGGCGTCAGCCGCACACGCAGCCACTGTGCCGGAGAGGGCACCCCGGGGACTGGCATGGGACCAACGGGCTCAAGGGGACACCCAGCCCCTCTCCTGCAGCCCTGTTCAGGGCTACACCCCGACCTTCTCGGACCCCACACCTTCCTTTTCCCGGGTGCCGCACTGGACACCCTGCAGGGCTGTCCCGGGCAGGGAAGGAGCGGGCAGCCTTTGCACCGGGGCAGCCCCATGTGCCGGTGTTCGCCCGCGATCCTCCACAGCTGCGGGGCGGGACCCAGCGAGGAGCCGCAGAACGGGGCCCGGGAGGCGCCGGCCGCAAGCCAGCCCAGCCCGGCTGTGCCCCGCTCTCCTCCGCAGGGCCGGGCACCCCCGGCAGGGCTCGCTCTGTCCCCGCGGGGCCGGTCCCCCCACGCCCCCCGGTCCCGATCCCGGTCCGCCCCGCCGCACTCACTCGATGTGCCCGGCGCGGCCGGAGCCCTCGATGGTTTTGGCTCCCCAGCGCTGCTCCCGCTCGGAGATGTCGTTCTGCGGGACGAACCGCGGCCGTCAGCCCCGGCCCGCACGGGGCTCGGTGCGCTCCGTCGGACCGGGCACCCCGTCCCCGCCGAGCAGCGCAAGGCCGGGCGGGGCCGGGCCAGGGTCTCCCACCCACTCCGCAGAGCCGGGGTGACACCCGGCGTGTGCGGAATTCGCTGGTCGGGAAAATATTCGAGAAGCCGCAGTGACCTCAGCCCTCTGGCCTGGCTATCACGGCCTTGTGTTGTAGCTTTGTGGAAGGTCTACATATAACATATATTCTATAAAGTGAAGCATCAACAAAGTCTTTCCTAGTATACAATAAAGCTGAAAATATGTATATATGAAATAGAATGAAAAAATTAATACAAAGTCTTTTTCTGTTCATGCTTAGTTTGAATGCTTCCACAAAAAAGAAGAAACTAAGTGACCAAAAAAAAGTGTAGATTTTATCTAAAATATTAATAACTTGAAACTACAGGAAAGGAATTCTATTTTCTGCCCCAAACTAGAATTTCTTATTAGAAATAATTAGGCAAGACTGAACCTCAAAAACACAGGACTCTTGTCCAGCAGGAGAGGTTTATTAGGAAAGTAATAGAGAACCAAATGGAAAATGAAAATCATGACCCTGTATGAATGCAGAGGGTTCCCCTTCCACTCTCTCACCAGCTCACTCAGAGTTGAACTAGGTAGAAAACAAGAGTGTAAGAGGCACAGAGCTGCACCTGTACAAGTTGACTGTACACAGAGTAGGATTTTTCATCTGGAAAAAAGATAAATGAGGGAAATCCTGGATCCTGTACAGTTACAAACAGTGTGGGACAGAAAAAACGTGTTTGCTGTGTCTTGTAACATATGTTGTGGAGAGGACAAGGGAAGTTACCAGAGAGCAGGTTTAAGAAACCCTGCATATTCTGCACTCCTTAAGTGCCATTACTTGTGGTCAGACATGGGGCGTGCAGTGATGTAGGAAGTTCTGGAGACTAAACCTGGAGATGTGTCAGAGGTGGCTCAGGCAGGTGACCTGGCAGTACCTGCGAGGGGCTGATGGCACCAGCTGATCCTGCCCTGCCAGTGCTGCTGCAGCCCTGAGCCCCAGCCCAGCTGAGCAGCAAGTGCCCAGGGCCAGGAGCTCTTCACACCAACAGTATAACAGTTGCCACACCAGACACTCACCACAAAATCAGGGTCCGTGTCCCAGTCGTCCCCCTGAGCCTCCACTTTCACTGACACGTTGTGCCCCACAACTGCTTTCCACATCTGCACAACAAGGACATGGTGTCACACAGGGTGGCCACACATGGCCACAGCTGGCTTATACCCGGCCACAGCAGAACTTGGGCTGGAGGGGGCCCTTACAGGCCGCCTGTCCTCACAGATCTGTCCCTCATAACAGCACAGGGCACCCCAAAATACCTGCTCCTGAGCCCCAGCATGTCTTACAGCAAAACACACAGGGAATTGTAGGTGTAAACCACAGCCTTCAGGCACCTTGACTGCAGTAGGAACACACATCTTATTGCAATGTAAATGAATGCTGGCATCCAATTACCAGGTTCTGCTTTTCCAACACACATTAATTTTCTGTGCTGTGGGAGGCTGTTCCCTGTGTTGCCCCCCCCGTTAGCATGGTCACACACACCACTGTGGCATGCTCCAGCACCATGACACTGGGCTGCTGGAAGTGAGGTGGACTCCTCAAGCATCTTGTCTGCTTTTCAACCTTTTAATCCCTCCCAGTAGCCTAGAGAAGAGTCAGAGCAAGGCTGGACAGCGGTGTGACAGAGCTGCTGCTCTGTGGTGTTCATGTCTGTCACGTGGAGAAAATGGGGCTGAAAGTACTGTAGGGCTAAACTGGCTGAGGCTGCAGTGAACCACTCCTGCAGGCCTGGAGGAAGTGATGGGCCCGGGAAGTGGAAGTTAAAAGCAATGCGAAATCTAAAACCCCCGCGTTTCATTTTCAAGGTGACGGTGAAAGAAACATGATGAGAAAGCCCTCCCCAAACTACGGAGTTTTTATGAAATTAGAGAGGGAAGAGGAGTTGACTGCCCCTTACACCCCAAAGCAATCACTCTCATCAGAGCCCCATCCCTTCATATCCCACCCCTTTTAGTGCCTGCAGTGTTGAGAAACCGCAAGTTCTCTGTGTTGCTCAAAGCAGCTTTTTCATGGGGCAGAGAGAAAGATTGAAGAGAATGTGGAGGAAAGACTGAGCTGAGCCCTGTTCTCCATCACCCCAAACTGTGACCAAATCAACAGGAAGGAAGAGACCTCCTATGTGCTGGATCTTCAGTTAAGAGCAGCTTTTACCATGTGGTGCTCAGCTGTGCTACCCTCTCACTCCCATGGCTGCACAGAAGCCTCAGACAGCCCTGAGCACTTGGGGCAGTTGCCCTCTGTGAAAGAAAAATGTATATGCTAAGTAAGTAACTCTCTGTTTATGCTGAGTAATTAAGTGTCCCACATCAAAAGCTGCTTAAGTGAATAATCTTCCAGTTTAGTACAGTGCATTGCTCAGTTTCAAGCCGTCCTTTCCAGAGAACCAGCACTGTAAGACCAGGGAGTGAAGAGAACAGAAACCAAATGAGCACAGCAGAGATAATTCTTTTGTTAAACAAAGGCCAGGTAGTCAGCTAAGGGAGAAGTTGAAGGGCTAAGGCAGACCTGTTTTTAGCCTTCTCCAGGTGCCTTAGGACCACAGCTGGTCTGTGCCATTCGCCACTGACAACAATCCGGTGCCAAACTGAATACAGCTAATTGCAGTTAGAGGCAGGGGAAGGACAAAGGCTCATGTGGACAACACAGCCTCATCTAACATCACCTTTATTCTTTTCCCCTCCTTTGTTTATTGGCATCTCTCACACCAAAGATTTTTGAAGTTCGTTGCTCATTTTTGTGAAGCATAAACCAGCAGTAATAACCAGCTAGCACAGGGCTGCTGATCATCAGGGCAGCTGATTTGAGCTCAAATAAGATGGTTCATGGTTTTAAGTGCTGCTGTAAATGGTTCTTGACCACCCATTCTCCAAAGCCACCTGCCATGCATTGTGGGAACCATGGCAAACCACAGGTTGTAATCGTATCATGAGGCTCTGGACTTTGTCTATATGAGAAATATCAGCCAGGGTAGCATTTCAACCCGTTTTTTGTCCCATTTTCCCCTGGCAAAACATCCGCTATGGCACAAATATAGGGCTGCCACAGCACATTCGTGCTGGTAGATTTGGGAATGTGGCTCTTTAGAGCCTCAAACACAAGAACCACAATGCTGACAGGACAACAGCCTGAGAAGGAAATGCCGAGCATTTGCTCGCTTAAACATGCATGGTCAGGAAGGAATTATCTTTGCCCACCAAACACTACACTTTTTTGTAGTAATTTCTCACTTTCCACTCCCAAACCCCCCTCAAGTTTTCTTACCTTTAAAGGCTCAACAGTTCCTGCTGGCAAACTTGCTGCTTTTTGCTCAGGGACCTGCTGCCAAAGACAGCTTTGGGCCTGTGTCTGCTCAGAGTTCCTGTTTTAACTTCAGCTCTTTTCACTTCCTGCACCCCAGCCCCCAGCTCTGCTCAAGTCATGAGTCCCAGAGCTGGCTCCAGTGCTGCAGTTCCCCTGCAGGTTGCCTCTGCCCTGAGACACTGATGCGGTGCAGACCCAGAGTTCTCCCATCAGCACACTGGATTGATCCCATCAGGTCCCGGCACACCTTGTGTTTTAAAGAAGACTCTCACATGGGTATAAAAAACCAAGTTCTGGTGGAGGTTTTGAGCACGCCTTTTACTTTCAGTATCTCTCCCCATTACTTGGAGGATTAAGGAGGACATTAACTGTGCTCCTGAACCTTTTCCCATTCTGCCCAGAGCCCTGAAAACTCCTTTGATCAAACTTGGACTTCTTGTTGCAGTATCACCGGTACCCACATGAAAAAACAGAATGGGCACATTTGAAAGGCTGCACTGAACTTAGGTCAGTTGTCTGGTGACATCCCTGTCTCAGGTTTCTGGGAGAGAGCAAACACTCCTGAAAAGACTAGCACATGGGTGCTTTCATTGTGCTCAGGAGCGACTCACCTGTGACTGTATCCCGCTGTTGTTTCTCCTCAGCACTGGCCTTAATGCTCATTATGAGAGGTGGGTTATTCTGCCCTCACTGAGGGCACCTGCATAGGTTCCTTGCACCTCATTATGTGCTTTGTCTGCCGTTCCCAGACCCTCACACCAGTCCTGTAACAGGAGCTGAGAGCATCAGGAGGGCTCCCCTTAGAGTCCCATGCAGTAACTTGTATCCACTCCTCCCTACTCCTGATGTTGCCTTCCTCCCGGCACTAAACCAGACCCTGTCCCAGCCTCAGTGGTGGTGCTGAATTGGCCTGAGTGTCCCAGGGATGAGAGAGCACAGTTCCTTCGGCTGACCTCCTTCTCAGGCTCTATTGAAGACAGATCAAAAGTCAAGGCAGGACA
Organism: Cyanoderma ruficeps; assembly: GCA_008694505.1. Lineage (NCBI taxonomy): Eukaryota > Metazoa > Chordata > Aves > Passeriformes > Timaliidae > Cyanoderma > Cyanoderma ruficeps. Next base: position 59,803 of record VZDJ01000769.1, on the reverse strand, counting down.
GGTCCATTGGAGAAGAAACAAAATGTTGAAATGTTTGAGACAGGAAACATCACGTCTTTCATCAGATCAAACCACAAAGCTGTTCAGTCAGACTATGCTTAGCAAACCAGGAGTTCCTTTTGAGGTTTTATTTCTATATTTAATCTACGCTATAACTGTTCCATCTGCAGGTATAAAACATTTAAATTTATCTGAGGTATCAGAATTGGGCCTTTCTTCAGTTCAGGAAAAAAAAATGCAGGGGCTTTAAGGAAAAATACTTTGCTTATAATCCTTGCTCCTGTTAGTGGAAACATTATCTACAGCCTTACAGTGCCCCAACGCTGGCTTTTGTTCTGACAGCGGTGGGGGACTGTAACACTGACTATCAACAAGGGTACCTGGTTTTGGCTACAGAAAGTTGGAAGGGGACAGTTTAACTATAATATCTGAATTATGAGCACATTCCAGCTCACTGTTGCCAACCTCTGTATCTGTCCTGGGGTTGCACAACTCTTACAGGGTGCAGTGTTCAGGCAAATGTGGAAAAGTAAACCCAAGAAGATATTGTTTTACTGGAATTGCTTTCAAGATGCAGGCAAATGGTTTGGGTTGGAAGGGACCTTAAAATCATTAGCTGCACACACCCCTGCCATGAGCCATTGCCCATTCAAGTGCTATTTCCTTATTTTGTCAGCTGAAAAAGGCTGAGCAAGAGGTGAGATAGGGGAAAAAAGGTCATCACCTCGGCATTCACACTGTATAAACAAACAGAGCTTCTGCAACCATCACACAAGGCAGCACACACAAAAGAGACCTGCAGTCCCACCATGTCCCACACAAGGTGTGGTGATACAGCAGCACTACACCCTCCACTTGGGACAGTTACACAACAATGTTACACAAATTCCATCTGAAAAATAAACTTTATTATACATACAGGAGCTCATACCCCAGGAAGCTATAGACAAAATATTTGGTCACTGAATTTGACATAGTTAGGGGAAGTTCACACTGATCATCATGGACAGTCCACAAAAGGATATGTAGTGCCAGTGCTCTGGACCTGCCAGAGATCCAGCTGGTTGAGCTACCAGTGAAATCAATCCACCCTCAAACAGGCTTTCTGCACTGGCTAGAGCAGCTTAGCTTACCAGCAAAAGAACTACCTCTTTCCCATGGGAAAAATGTGACTGTTAATGCTCTACTAAGAGGCAGGTACGATTCTCCTGGCCAGGACTCTGAACGAAACGACCACTCAGGATCTGACAGCAAACACGACTGGAACTTCCTGTGCATTCAACATTCTCATTTTGGAAGAGGGCAGTCTCAAATTCAGAAACCTTTTAGAAAACAGGGAAATATATCCGTATTTTCATATATCCTAAAATATACAGTCCATTTGCATAATTTGATTTGGGTCCAAACATGCCCAAACACCAGCACCAGCTTTATACACCAGAGATACCAGAAGGTTTCAGAACTCTGGCTCCTTCCTCAGCACAGGGGAGAGTGTTTATTCCTGGAGTTTCTGCCTTTGCTTTGGGCCCACACAGCACATTATGGACCCCTTCAACACAGCCTGTGCAGGTTCAGTCTTGTGATGAGTGGATGAGAAGGCAGGAGCAGGGCTGCTCTAATTTCTAGAGGTAAGGCAGCACCTTCCATCATGAGAGGTGCACAAATGCTATAAATAGGAGGGGTTTTAACTTAAGAGCTAAAAAGTTTCATGTTTCCTATTTCTTTTAAATAACTAACTTAATGGCATTACTTTACAGGCTTGTCAGGGCAGACATACGACTGATTTTAAATGGAATGCTCAGCAGGGCCAGATATACTAATTTTGGCCCTTCTTCAACAGGAGATGCAACTGAGCAGGAAACATGATTTTAATATTCACATTCCTTAAAGTGCCCATACCTTCCTTAGGATATGCATTTCAGACAGCTCTGAGCCATGGAGCAAATCTAAGGGGTGGAAGAAAGGGAAGACAATTCTTTTACATCCAGATACAGTGCTCCCCCAACCTCATTCATGGATTCAGCTTAAGAGGGGGAAGATTGTGCAGTTTTAGAAGTATTTTTCTAAATACTTCTGAAGTATTTTTACTTTAGAAGTAAAGAGTATTTTTCTTATTCCTACTGCAGCACAATAATATCTAAAATGAGTGGTACTACTTCCAGGTACAGGAACAGATGCTGTCCTTGAGGCTTGCAGCACAACCCTGGCTCAGAAAACGAACCACTCATGTAGAAACACTGAGGGAAGGGCAGATCTCCTGGGAGCAGTTCCCCAGCCCCAGCACTGACTCTGACAGCAGCACCCAGGTGCTGGGTGCAGCTGCTGCTTCAGGGCTGGTTTGGGAAAGGCTGCAGCTGGGGCAAGTGCTGCCCTTCTATGAGGGTGTGCAGGCCCTCAGCACACACAGGGCTGAGGCTCGAGAAAGGGCTGTCACTCCTGCTCACAGGTGGCCTGTAAAGCACAGGAAGAGCAGGACATGGAGAGCAAGCAGATACATGGCCACTATCAGAGGCAAGTGGGTCCGGGAGCGGAAGAGAGAGCGTAACAGGCGTCGTAGTCCGAGAGCGCTCCGAGCCTGGAAGAGTAAAGAGAGGCTCCAGTCACTACAAGGAACGGCTGTGTCCCCAGCTGCCTTCATCCAGAGCTCTCCAGACCACGGAGGTATGTTTGTTTAAGTTAATGAGCATAAACCTTCCCCAAATCATTCCACTGTCAGGTCCTAACACTAGGGCAATCCTCATGAAATATTCCCCTTTCCCTGCTCTCTGCAGGTTGTCTATGAAACAGCCCCATCCAATTTTGTTTCCAGCATGGGGAGAGCAGAAAAACTACAGTCCCCAACCAATTTATGTGTGTCTACAGAGCAATTTAACTGCTGTAGTTCACAGTTTCACATAACTGACTCACGTAACTGACAGCTGTAAATGTTAAATTCTTACTCTGCTGGAATTATTATCCATGGAGTCGATCAGCAAGGACTGCTCGTGACCTGGAGTCATATCAATGCTGGCACTTAAGGAAGATGCCCACTCACTTGACTGCAACCTGCCACAACAAACATGAAATTAAATTCAGTTTCTTACTATGACGCCCCAAATAAACACTGTAATCAAGCTTAGGAAAGAAGGTATTTCTCAAAAAAGAAATTAACGCCTGCAAGCAAGTCCTGGCTTCACTTGCCAAGAACTGGTGCCATTTGTACAGGTGTCATGTCTCCTGAGCTCACACTGAGCACAAGAACAGCGTGACCCAATTCGCAAGAGTCCTTCCTCCTTTCAAGTGAAATTTTATAGTGTGACTTGAAAGAAGCCAGGGCAGATAATACACCTGTATGTTTTAACTTCTGTGAAATTATTTTGGAAGCCAGCTCTGGCTGCAATAGTGCCGGGTCTTCCTATTTTATAGTGACAGAGGCAGCAGTCACATCCTGGGGCTCCCGTTCATTAGTGAGATCAGCTGCAGGAAGCTTTTATAGACTTTAATGCCAGAAGGAGCTACAGTTGTCCAAACTGTGTAGCAATTACCACAGAACTTCATCCAGAATTCTTACATACAGACCATTATGTTTTGGTTGAATCAGCAAGTGTGGCAGAAGAAAGGCATTGTTTTCATGTACAAGACCCCACTAGTCCATAACTTCAATTATTTGAACTACCAGGAAATGCACAGCCCAAGTGCCTACATTCAGGTCATGTGCTAAAACCCCCTCCATAGTCAATGAGGAGAATCAAGCATTTTGATCCTGCTACTCACTGCATCTTAATTCCAACATCTAGTCCAGGCCAGCTGCCTTTGCTCTGCTGACTCTCAGGGCATCTGTGCAGTGCCCTGAGATATGCAGAGTCCTGTGCACTGCAGACCCCAGAGCTGGATACTGGGGACAGTGCAGGAGAGGGGTCTAGGCTAAAGCTAAGCCTGGGAAAGGTGGATGAAAGTCCCTTCTCCTAAGTGTTTGTTTCTCAACAACCAAATTAATGAAAACTGTATGTTAATTGGCAATACATTAAAAATGAGTGACATTCTTCAGGTCAAAACTGTTTCATGCATGACAAACAGGTGCATACTGAGGAAACAAATCCCCTGGAAGCATGAGAACTCCTCTTTGGTCTGCACCCAATTCTCAGTCTCCAAATTATATTTTCCAGCAGTTAATTTAACTAATTGAGAAAGTTTGCATCTAATTTCTAGACAGAACTTGTCCTAACGTCTAATCATTTGTCTCATTCCATCTGCCTACAACTGAAGGAACTGAATTTGCTGAACTCTGGAAAACACTTTTTTGCAGTAAGAGTGACTGAGCACCACGCCAGTTGCCCAGGGAGGTTGTGAAGCCTTCCTCTCTGGAGATACTCAACAGCCATCTGGACATGGTCCTGGGCAACTGGGTCTAGGCTGAGCAGGGGGTTGGGCCAGATGGTCTTTGGAGGCCCCTTCCAACCTCAGCCTTTCTCTGATTCTGTGACAGACACGGTAGTTGTCTCTGTGCCCCCAGTGCCATTTGACAGGAGGATGTGATGAAGTGCAAATGAAAAACAGATAGTGAAAACACACTTGTACGTGTGAAAAACACACTTCTATGGTGAGAGTGTTTGTTTGCTCAGGCTGCCTCACCTCCTGAGCTGATCCTGTGCCGCAAAAAGCGCCTCCTCTGCAGCAAGACGACGGTCCCGTTCTTCCTCCAGCTGCTCCTCTAAGTACTTCATATCCTGCTTTGTGCTGCTATGTAAATGTTCTGTTTCAGACAACCTGTCAGAAAATAACAAAGCATATGCCAAAAAAGGCCTAATTCATGGACTACCGTGATTCTATTGTATTCACTGATGTGGTGTGTGAACAGACACAAATTATCTCCCAGCCCACACAGGAGACTTGGTCATCTTTACTACATTTAAACTATTTGGAAGAAATGAGAGAAGATAAATCTCTTGAAGCTTTTTTCTTGAAGTTTCACATCAGGAAGGAGTTTCTTGGCTCTGTCAACATGGCTCCACCTTCTGAAAATTATTTTGAAAGGTTTTGAGGAATCACATTCTAGATCTTAGTTTCAGAAGGTTACAAGGAATCCTGTACTACATCTCAATTCCAGACACACTCTCAGGCTACAACCTTGAGACCAGAACCATTGATGTACTTCAGCAGCTACTGAGGATGCAGCCCACCAGATCCAAGATGCTGGTTTGGCTGGCATTGCTGCTGCATGTTGTCCGTGTGTTTTTTTTGAATGTCTAATCCAAAGAGCTAATGACAGCTACCAAGTGCATCTGACAGTTCCTCCAAGTCCACAAGATCTTAAGTGTGGGATTGACTTTTCCCAACACACTGGTACAGAGTAAAAGCAACAGGCTCATCATTAGCCTCAAGGCCTCCATCAGGACCCCTGTTTTCTCAGACTTTCTTTACCTCAGCTGCAGCTCCTGCAGTTCAGGTGTGTAAGTGCCTCTCTGTGGCTCATTCTTTTCTTGCGGGGCTCCTGGAGCAGCGTCTGTCGCAAACAGCTCCTGAAAGAACACAGGAATGTCCTGCAGACTGCACTGAATGAAGAGGACACACAGCCACAACAATGCTGGACAGTTCACAGAGCCACTTGAAATGAGCTTTTCCCTGCTGTGCATCAAGCCCAACTCCCTTACCATGCTCTTGTCTGCAGCCTGCAGCTCCTGGAGCTGCCTCTCGAGCACCAGGCAGCGGTTCAGGACCTCACTGTAGTGCTGATGGCTCTCACAGATGCTCCGACTGCTCCCATGGAGCTGGAGGGAGAGGGCATTTTTCTCCTCGAAGACCTGTGATAGCTGAGAAGAGAACACAACTGGCAAGCAAAGAAATTGATTTTGTGAAAGTGAAATTGTTCTCTGTCTAACTGAAGTTAAGAATTCTCTTGAGAACATATAACTGCCACGCTGCCCATCACTAACATCCAAAGACCAGTGACAATCTCCAAGAGTAGCTTGTGGCAAAGGTTTCTGGAACAGCAGTCTAAAAACATCAAGGAGATGTACAGAATACTACATATCCAGAACAAGATTTATAAAGTGCTGATATTGACCTAAACCTTTCAGAAATACCATCAGTAAATTATGATTTTATAGTCTCACTTTCTCCTTGAACACAACTCTCTTTCTGAAGATGGATAAATTCTGGGTCTTTCATTTCAGTGTGAGAATTGACTGATTGTGATTCTGCACTGAAATGCAGGGAGTGTTTCAAGCTGGCAGGTGGAAGTGAAGATGACAAGCTTGCCTTCCGAAGGAGGGACTTCCTTCAGCAGCACAAGAAAGCAGGAGCGTAGAAAGTGCTCCCGACAATAGACATGGAACCTGTAAACAACTTTCTTCATATGGTCTTGCTCTCTGGTCTTCATCTCTCCCCATCCAACTTCTTTCCCCCACTGTCCCCTCCATCTATCCTCTCTTCCCTTCTCTCACCTCTTTCTTTCCTCCTCTGCACTCTTCCCTCCTCCTTTGTCCTCCCTGGGAGAAAGGGCACTAAATTGCAGTGGCAGAAAAGCTGCTGATTCAGACCTGCCACTGAGCCTGCTGGATGGGATCTGCATGGGGCCTGGATACCCCTCTGGTCCATCCAGAACAGCTGTCCCACTCATGGCTTCTCTCTCCAATACTCTGGCTGACCCCAGTTGCTCACTGAGGGGGAGCAGTGTGGGACATGGAGGATGGGCTCTGGTGCTGTGTGAGCCCTGTTCAGCAGCAATGAATCCATCACTGTCATTCTAACACCGCTCTTCTGAGAGATGTATTTCTGATTTTGTGCTGCTCTCTTGAACGCCTACAAGGACAGATTCATTCCTGCTTCCTGAGCCCTGTTCCAGCCTAACCCTCCCAAATTCCTCATCCATGACTGCAAGCAAGTATAAGGCATGGATCAGTACCTTGCTGTTTAATTGCTGAATTCTGAGCTCTTTCTGGTGCAGTTCTTTCAGACTGTCACTTAGCTGGGCCTGGAGATGTTTCATCTCTGTTTCTAGATTTGAAAAGTCCCCTTTCAGGATTTCTGGAGAAATCTGCCAAGGAAAGAACAATGAAAAATATACTGCATGTGTAACAACTCTCTCTTGTGTTAGTTCCCTCTTTTCAGTATTCCAAGGTCAGACCAAGTGTTATTCCTAGACCTGGAACTTGATCTGCTCAGGCAAAAGAGCAAATGGGGAATAAACGAGATATCCTAAAGGCCATCTTAAAATACAAACAGTTGGGAAAGATCACCAAACTTGCACATATGATGGGTCCTGGTCAAAAGTTGTCTTAAAGCTGTTTACAATACAGGAAGGAAAAAAAAGGCACACGAATGAGAAAAGGAAAAACAAACAAAAACCTAAAGCAATGTCCACACTGCTCTAATCAAGAAAAATGAGAAGGCCAGCACTGAAGAATTCTCCTGGAAAGCATCACATGAACATTGTTCAAGTGTTTTCTTTGCATATATGCATGGGTGAATCAAATGGATAAGGGAGATTTGCTACCCCCTCCACTGACATAAACCACTGGAAAACGCAGACAAGGGTGGGAAAGTTCTCTCTTGGCTCTGATGCACTGCACTGTGCATGCAGCCTTCCCTAGACAAGCAGAATACCAAGCATATTCCACTCCACTTTTAGGACTGTATACAAGGAGAATAAGAGAGAAGGTGCAGTGTTCAAGCCTCAGCCTCTCTGGGCTTGAACCAGGATTGTAGATCCCTGTTACAGTAAAAACAGCAAGAAAACTGCAATAGGAAACTTAAAAATTAAGATATGACACTGAAATGAGAACTAGGACAGAAAATCTTAGATTCAAAGACAGTGCAAGAGGGCAACTCTAAAGCAGCCATAATACACAGAACAGCCAGAATACATGGAACCTGAGAAGTTCTGCTGCTCCAAAGGACCCAAGGTGCCTAAGAAGCCCTGTCTCTTTTTCCCTCTTTCTTGAAACATTGGATACCAGGAACATAGGGAAGAGCACTTAAGGGTGTGCTGTGATTTCTACAACTTTCAGTGATGCAAGTTAGGCTGTTGCTATTATCTTCAGAGGCCTCGCAACCACATTCAGTACTGCAGTCTGTAGGAGCTGGATACAGACACCACCTGCTCTTCCAACTGAATTTCAAGCTTCACATTTCCAGTAAAGAATCTGTATCATTCCACCCACCTTGCTTTGGTGCTGGTCCTCTATGGTTTGAGACTTGCTGAAGGGCAGCCTCATTTCCTGTGTGATCCTTTGTAAATGGCTCAGCTGCTTGTCCTTCTCTGCTATGGCCATCAGGTACTGCTCCTTCATGCTGCTGCTCTGCTTTTCCCAGGTGCTCTTCTCCTGTCTGCCCAGCATAAAACAAGGGAAATTACAAGGAAGTTATCAGAATCACTTATGATGTCCAAATATCCAGCTAAGAATGAGCCAAGGGTGATTCAATCATCACCTTATGCTAGACATGAAGTTTTATAACTGAGCCAAGCTAAGACAACCCACTTAAGTACAGGAATGTTAAAGCTGGTTTAAGGGAAATTTCTGTACTTGGTTGAACCTTTCAGATTGCTCCATGCTGTCCTAGGGTGACTTTTTCACACTCTTTGTGTCCCCGGACATTGTTTTCCCCTCACTGTACAGAAACTTTTGTTAAGGAAGTCACTGGCAATGCTACTTGTCCCCATAATAATTTCTCTGCATGGTCATATGTGCACCAGACCCAGTACTGATCCCACCACACCAACCCGAAGCCATCACTTCATGTACAGTGTAAAAGCTACACAGGAAATAAACCTCCTGCTTTTTTGTCAAGATGAATAAAATTTGTAAGATGCTTCAAACTTTATGACATCTGAAGTGTTAATTTGAGGGTCAGATTGGGGGCAGGGGGAAGGGAGAGAACTACAAATTTTTATATCACTGTGGACAAAGATAAGCCATAGACCTTTCCACAAAGAAAATCCCACCCTTTTCATTCTAGCCTCAGGCATTCTTAAATGGATCTCTGAACTACCTGAAAGCATTTCACCCTGTTTTCACAGAGCATATTTGTCTGACTAGTTTTAGTCCAGTTGGAGAAGACAATTTTACTAGACTTGAATGACCAGGTTTTAAAAAAATCCTAGAAGACATAGAGCAAGTGAAATAAATTATTAGACAGCCATACAAAATTAGTATGTTCTAACCTATGATACCAGTGAGATAATAAAGGGTGTTCAGCAGCAGTCTGGAATGAAGAGTACGGTGATCATATACATAAGCTCCAATACAAGAAACCGCCTCAGTTTCCTCTCCAACAGAGGATACTGACCACTGGATGAGGGAAATAAAAACTAGAAGGTCATTGATCTACTTCACACAGGCACTGACCTCCAAGCTGCTGGGCTGTAATTCTGAGGCAGTAGCTGAATGAGACAAACATGCTCTTTCCTGGCCAGGGCAGAGTGCCTCAGTATCACCTGGCACAGTCCAGGCTGAGGTTCTCAGCATTCCCTCCACCTCTGCCCACAACGGCTCTTTGAGAGAAACAAACACATTTGCAACCTCGCCGAGGCAGGGAGCAAGACAGACTGCTCACCTGAGTTGCTGGAGCTCCTGCTGGTATACAGCTCCTTCTTGCTTCAGTTGTTCTTGCAGACGGAGCTGCTTGTCTGCCTCTTGCTCACACTGCTGCAGTTGTGCCTTTAAGCGAGAATTCTCAGCGGCTTCCACCCCAACCAGGATGTATTGCTGCTGCAGATTCTCCAGCTCTCTCACCTGGAGTTAAAGAGAAACATCAGTGTGTGACAGCTGAGCAAGCATTAGGTTTATTACTCAGAACTGTTTAAGAGCATTTCTCACTGTGACGTCTGGAGGGAAAAAAGATCACATTCAGATGACAGAGGAACTAGAAACTAAATCATCAAATACAGCAGTGCACTAAAAACTGCTCAGCAAAAAACCCCTCAGACAATTATATTGTTAATGAGGGCAGTGTGTTTTGAGCCCTCCCATGAAGATGTGATACACATTAACAAAAACACTCTAGGCTACAATGTTAATTATCTTATTCAGAGGAAAACTACTGGACACAGAAGGAGCTGGTTAAGCGTAACTCCTGAATCAGGTATTTACTGTAAACCAGGAAACTGATAAGTAAAATCCTTTTGACTCTCCAATTCCAGTCAGGCTGTAATTAGAAATAAGTTGTTCTTACACATGCTGCAATTGTTTTTGAAGACAAGAAGTCATGGTTGACTCTGGAGATGGGACAGTGCTTAGTGAGTGGCAGGGGGATGCAACGAAGTTTGTCTTCTGACCAGTAAAGAGAGCTCTGGAACTTGCTGGGCTGCACTGTGCCAGAAACGATACAAACACAGACACATCCAGGGTGCAGGCAAGGATGTCGAAAGGAATCTGCAGTATCTTGTACCTATCTTGAAAAATCAGCTGCCAAGAGGAAGGGGAAACTCAAGCCTTTGTTCTATCTAGTCTTTTAGAAACCTAAGGGAAATCAAATGAGCTGACACAGATGTGAACTAAGCAGGTTAACAAGGACCTTATTTCCATGATTTCCTATTTTAAACCAAGCCAACAGAGAATCCATCTGAGAAGTTAACAAGGAAATCACAGCCTCCATGCCAGAGAAAATAATACAGATGGCCCATACCAGATCTATGGGGTCTGATGGAGCATGCCCACAAATGCTAAGGTCATTGGAAGGCAACTCCATTACTTTTGAAAGGCCATGGTGACCCAAGAGGTTCCTGAAGACTGGAAGAATGCAAATGTCATCCCTACCTACAAGAAGGGCAAGAAATAACTGTGAACCTACAGTCTGGTCAACCTCATCTCCATCCCTGGTGAAGTGAGGGAGCAACAATTCTAGAAACCATTTCCAGATACATGAAAAAACAGGTTGGCCAGAGGAGCTGTGGAATATTTATCAATGGAGATATTCAAAATCCAACAGGACACTGTACAGAGCAACCTATTCCAGCCAACTTTGTTTGTGCAGGGGGGTTGGACTAGAAGATCTCTAGAACATCTCCAGAAGACCCTCTGAATCTCAACTATTCCGTGATTTTGTGAAGACAATGATCTATGCATCACATTGCAATTATCAGATCTAAGTGTGCTGAATTTTAAGACTTGAAGATCCAAACCTCCCTGTGGTGCTTTAACTAAGAGCAGGAAGAGAACATGGACTTACTACTCTGTCTCTGTCACTCTGCAAGGAGGCCAGCGCCTTCTTCAGACTCTGCACTTCTGAAGAAGTGGTGGAAGTGCTCCCTTCTGCTTGTTGTTTCACTTCTTCAATCTTATGTTTTTTGTCCAATTCATTCAGCAGACGGTCTCGGTCATTCTGCAAGCTTGCCATAGCCTTGGAGAAAGATTTGACTTGGTTGGAAGAGCCTTCCAATTCCAAAGACAAGCGGAGAAGTTCATCATCTTTAGCTCTGAGCTGCTGATTAAGTTTCTCAATCTGGGCCAAGAGACCTCTTTCATCAATAGCCTTCTGCAGTTCTGTCAGCTCAGACCTCAGCATATCTCGGTCCCTGGCAGTGGAACATTGCTCCTCTTGTAGCTGAGCCATCTGTTTCTGAAGATTCTCCACTAGACTCTTTTGTTTCTCTAAGTCTGCAGAGTGTTTCTGTTTCAAAACATGAAGCTCTTCATTGGCCTGGTCTCGGCTATCCTGAAGAGAGCTCATGGACCTCCCAAAAGACTGAATTTGAGCTCTGAGATCTTTGTTTTCATCTGTGACTGCAAGCAATTTCTGTTCCATTTCCATCAAGTCCCGTGCCAACTCTGCTACTCTCTCTTCTGCTGTCTCGGTTTCATTCCTCATTATCCCTGCATCATGATGCAGGTGCTTCAATTCCTTCCGAAGCCTGTCCTCAGCCTCTCCCACTCTCTTGGCTGCGTCCCTCTGAACACATTCTAGCTCCCCCTCAAGTTCTGTTATTCTTTTCTGGGAGAGGGAAAGCTCATGACTCAGTTCTTGTACCTCTTTCTCTCGAGCCTTCAGTTCTGCTTGACACTCCACGATGGGACTCCCCTCATGTAAAGCTGCCATCTCACTCTGCACCCGGGACAAAGAGGACAGAAGAGTTTCAATCTCTTGAGACATACTGACTTTATCCTCTCTTAAGGCTTCCATGTGCTTCCTGAGATCATCCTGAGTACGCTCAGACTCTTTCAGCTGTGTTTCTATGGTTGCCTTCTCATTTTCCAGAGTTTGGATCCGCTGAAGCTGTATTTTGAGAAGCTGCTTCTGTTGGGAGTCCTTTATTGAAATCACTTGGTTAAGGTCTTCTCTGTATCGCACCAACTCTGCGTTCAGCTTGGCATTCTCAGAGTTGAGGTCATCCATCTGGCTATGGAAACTTCTCATTTCTTCCTTGAGCTTGTTATTTTCAGCAGCAGCCTCTTGAATTAGCTGGTCTTTTTCCAAGATCATAACAAGATGGTGCTCCTCAAGCTGCTTGTAGTCCCTCAGTATGCGGTCTCGGTCGTCCTGCAGAGATGACATGGACTTGGTGAAGGAGTCCAGTTGTGCCTTCTGCTGCTTACTTTCTTCTCTGCTTATCTTCATCTTTTCAGTGAGATGTTCGAGTTTGTCATGAAATCTGTTCTTCTCATTTTCCAAGGCTTTTCTATCTTCTTCCTCCTTACTCAGCCTACACTCGAACGCTTTCATCTCTTCAGAATGTTGCTGCTGTAATTCAGCTAGAGCAGCCATAACCGCTTCTTCTTTGGCAGACAGCAAACTCATGATCTTTTGATCTTTGGCACTGGTTTCTTCGTGCAGCTTATTTGTTAGGTCCTTGGAAGCCTGTAGATCAGCTTCAAGCTGTTCACAATTGAGTTTAAAATTCTGGATACTCGTCTCTTGTCGCTTGACCACAGCCCCCAGCTCTTCCCTGGCCAGCTCACATTTGGTGAAGGAATTCTGTAAGTCAGCAAGCTGGTCTCTCAGGCTGCTGATTTCTGACTCCAGTTTCTGTTGTTCATTCTGGGACTTGCTGTACAGTTTCTGAGACCCCTCAAGCTGAGTCAAAAGCTCTTTTTTTTCCTCCTGCAACATTTCGCATGTTTTTTGATGATGCTCAATCTCCTTCCTGCACTCAGCTTCCCAGTCTTTCTTGTGGCATTCCAGCCTGAAAACAGAAAAGATAAAGTTAGTCAAAAATCCAGAAAGCATCTCAGTATGTAAACCCACACTAACACTGATCTTATACTAATTTAGAAAAGCCACAGAATTTGTTTTACTTAAAGAAAGCAAGTTGGAAATATCTCTCAATTTAAAATTCAAGATATCTTTTAAAGTTCTGACTGTACTCCTCTCTGAAAGGGCTGGTACCAGGGGAATGTATTATTTTAAAGTTGTGTCAATACTGAAAAAAATGGAGGCACTTAAATACTGAATGTTATCAGCTCCTTGTCATTACATTACTTCTCATCCATTGTAACTAACAACAAAAACAACCTTACGCCACCCCATAATGAAATTGCTGATGTGATACCTTTGATATCCATTTCATGCTTCAGCATGCAAAGACACAGCATATAAACTTTATAAAACAATTTACTCATATAAGAATGCTTTGGTTTTGAATTTTGGAAATACACAGATGTACACACATTTTGATAGGTTTCCATAGTTCCATCTTTCCCTTAAAATTTATTGTGGGATTAAACTGGAATTATGTATCCCAATGCTCTCTTGACCTCTCAGTGCAAAACCCCATGCAAAAGAAACTCCTTAATTAATATGAAACTTGAAAGACTCTGGATAGTAATCAGATGGTGAGTGCTTGTCACAGAGAACAGATTTAACACAGGTATCCTAATGCAGTGAAGAAGAACTATTCTCGAGTGATCACCCTGGGTCCTTGTGCAGGCAACAAATACCAAGTAACCTTGTCCTGATAAACTTCCCCTGACACAGCTTTTTTACCTGGATATATGAGTCTGGAGTTCTTCCACACGCATGGTCATGTCTTTCATCTGGCTCTTTAGCATAACACAAGCTTCCTCTTTTGAACGTATTTCCTCTTCCTTCTTTTGAATAGTTTCAGTGAATTTTTTCTCCCACGTTTTTGATTCATCTATCACTCTATCCCTATCATCCTGAAGGGAAGACATGCTCCTGGTGAAGGCTGCAAGCTGGGCTAGTGTTTTGTTTAGACTGCCTTCCAGTTGCTTGGCTTCTTGATCCTTTGTCTTCAAGGAGTCTTGCAGATTGCCAACAGTTGTTTCCATATGGTCTTTCTCCCTCTGTAATGTTGCCAGCTTTTCTTCCATGTTTTTGATCTCCTTTGAGTGCTTGTCTTTTTCCTGTTCCAGTCTTCTCTCAAAGTCCTCATCCTTTTTCTTCATTTGAGTTTTAATTTTCTCTTTGTTTGCTTGCAACTCTTCTTTCACTTTGATACTCTCAGCTAGAACCCTTGCTGCCTCACTCTGAGTGTCATCCAAGACTACTCTGCAGAGAGCAAGCTCTGCCTGAGCTTTCTTGGTGTCTTCAGCTGCTTTAGCTGAAGTTTCTTTGGCTGCTTCTACCTCTTTCTGAGTCTCACTCTGCAGGTATTCCAGAGCTTTAACAGTTCTTTCTAAACTACTGTTTTTTTCCTGGCTTTTAATACAGTCTTTCTGCAGCTGCTTAATCTCCTGCTGTTTCTGTTTCAGCAGTTCTTGAAGCTCCTTTATATGTGTGCTGCTTTCTCCTCTCCAATTGTATTTTAGCTTTTCTATAAATTCCTTTTGCTTTTCAGAACTTACTTTGCTTTTCTCCTTTGCCATTTGACTTTTCTCCTCCTCCAGTTTGTGCATTATTCTCTGCAAACTCTGAAGCTCATGTTTCAGTTGATCATTTTTGATTTGGAAGTCTGTTGCATCTTGCTGATAGTTTCCAATACTTCCATTAAGTTCTGCCAACTGATTCATGAGCCTTTCTTCCAAGTCATCCTTTTCAGCCTCTAGAGCATCCTTCAGTGCTGTCATTCTCATCAGGTCCTCTTTGGCTTTTTCGACCGTTTGCTCCATCTTTGCTACTGTAGCCTGCAGATCATTCACTTCATGGACTTTCTCTTCCATTTGGAGCTCTAAAGCCCTTTTCTCAGCTGCTAAAGTCTCAACACACCTGTGGATGTCACCCAGCTGTTGCTCTGAAGCCTTTCTATTATCTTCCAGCTCTGTAATTTGCTTGGTGAGCTCAGCTATTTGCTGTCTGTAGATACCAGGATCCTCATAAGGTCTATCCCTTTCAAATGCCTCTTGTTCCAGGTCTGCAGCAGGAGGCTCTGGTCTAAAAGTTTCTTCCACTTGATTTTCAGACCTTTCCATTGATGATGGTGCGGCAACTGCCCCAGTTTCTTCCCCCGTTGCCTGCTGGGCAACACACCTGTCTACAAGTTCTCTGCTTTCCTTCAGCTTAGACTCTGTTAACTGCAAAAGGCACTTCAAGTCCATGATCTCTTGATTAAGAGACTCCTTTTCAGCCATTACCGTCTCAAGCTGAGTGGAAAGAGACTGACACTCCCTCCTAGAGCTTTCCAGATCTTCTTTCAGGCTAGTGTTTGTAAAGCTCTCTCCAGTCCTGTGTAGCTCTCCATCTGTAAAATGCATCTCTGCTCTAAGCTTCTCATTCTCCTCCTCTAGTTCCAGGATCTTTTGCTGCTTTGATTTTGCAAATTTCCTCATTTTCTCCTTCATTTCATCCATTTCCTGTCCAGCTTCCTGTAGCTGCTTATCTGTTTCCTCTTTTTTTGCTTCAGTCCTTTTTAGCTGAAGGCAAATTTCCTGCTTTTCCTGCCTAACAGTTTCCAACACACGCTGAATTCGCTCAGCCTCATTACTCACATTCTCGTATGACTGCAGTAGAGTTTCATATTCTCCCTGAAGCTCCTTGTATTTCTCCTGCCATGCAGAACTCTCAGTGGCTTGAAAGCTTTTCAGCGATTCCACCTCCCTCTCCAGCGTCTCTTTCTCTACAACAACTCTGTCCAGAGTAAGAGTAAGATTTTTACAGCATCCATCAAGATTCTGATTTTCTCTAAGTAGTTTATCAATTTCTGCAGTAAGTTTTTCTCGCTCTCCAGTGAGGCATGCTAACTTTTCTGTTAAAGTATCTGTTTCTCTAACATGGCCACATATTTCGCTTTCCATATTTGTCAGCTTGAGAGAAAGACTGTCAATAGTAGTTTTCGCATTACCCAGCTCTTCTTTTAGAGATTTGCTCTCCTTTAGTGCCTCTTTTCTAGAGATAAGTGCAGCTTGCAACTTTCTCTGCATTTGATTCTTCTGTTTAGCTGCTTCTGTACTGTCCTCTTGCTTTTCCTGAATTTCAAGCATCTCTGTTTGTAGTCGCTTTCTTTGCTCCTCATGCACCTGAGCCTGAGTTTCCAACTGACTACAGAGTCTTTTGACCGAGTCCTCTTTTTCCAGCAATTGTGCCTGCACATTATTGAGAGCTTCACTTTTCTCTTTTAACTGCTGGTTAAGAAATTCCATTTCTTCATCCTTTTGATGCACAAGGATTTTCAAGTCTTCCAGACTGGCCACTCCAGAAATTTTTCCTTGACTCTCCTCCAATTCTGTATGAAGACTTGCTCCCTTAGCTTCAGCTTGGTCAGAGGTTCTCTTTAGCCCTTCTATCTCTACAAACAACTGTGCTATGTGCTGCTGCAAATCAAAGATTAATTCTGATTTGTGAGCAAGTTCCCTTTGCATATGGCTGATGTTACATTCTAATTTCTCTTTCTCCGTCTGCAATTTGTCAAGGTGTTTTTTCAACTCTTCCTCAGAAACATCTGCAACTTGTATAAGCTTGTTATTTGTTGTATCTTCTGCTTCCATGCATGAAGAGTCCAACCTATCTTGACTCCCAAAACCACTCTCAGCTGATCCTTTCTGTTCTTGAAGTTGTCTGAGCTGAGCCTGGATGCTGTCCTTCTCTTTGCTTTGCTGATCAAATTGTTCTTGCAGGATGTTGTAATCATCTTTCTGCTGTTTCAGTTGTTCTCTGTGATGCCTGTCTTTTTCTTGAGCCTTTTTTATAGTGTCTTTGCGAGATATCAGAGCTTCTTGAAGTTTTTTTTGAAGTTGTTCTTTTTCTTGTTCAAGAACCAAAATCCTTTCTTTAAGAGCAGACTTTTGTTTTTCTTCCAGATTTGTACTTGCTGAACTATATTTTTCATTTTCTTCATGGTCTTCTGGGCTTTCATTGGTTTCAGTTACTTTGTCAGGAATTGTCTGATGCTCCATGATTTCATCTTTAATTGAAACAGTGTTTCCCTTACCTTGCAAGCTTTTTCTCATTTCCTCAATCACTGCCTGCAGTCGTGCTTCAGTAGTTTCTTTATCCTTCCGGACGCTCTGCAACTCAGATTCCTTTTCAGAAAGCAGCTGAATTAGATAGTCCTCACTGGGCTGGTTTTCAAGACTCATTTCTTTGCTGATCAAGCTTCTCACGTTTTCTTCCCCTGCAGCTGCCTGAGCCACTGAGGTTTCTGATTTTTGTTCTCTACTCAGTTGTTCTAATTCATTCTCCAGTCTGGTTACTTTCTTCTGAAGCTCCTTCCTGTTCACAAGTGCTGCCTGCAGCTTCCGCTTTACTTGCTCGTTTTCTTTTCTCATAAGTTCAACTTGATTTACTAATTCCTCATTTTCTTTACTCACTGCTTCTGTCTCATTCTGGTGCTCAGATGCCCCACATTTCAGACATGTATCTTTTGCTCCTATGTTCTGTTCTTTTTCTTCCTGGGCTTTTAGTAACAGACTTGTTTGCTCCTTAAGACTCTTCAGCTCATTTCCTAGAGAAAATTTCTCTTCATTCAGGAGGACCATTTTCTCAGACATGCTGACACTGATCTCTGCCATCTGTTGATCCTTCTCCAGCAAGGCTTGTTGCAGCCTCTCTATAGATCTGGTGTGTTCAGACACAAGCTGTTCTAGGCTTGCTGCCTCGTGTCCCTTTAAGGCTAACTTGTGGGAAAGCTCTTCCATCTCTGCTGTATTCTTCCTCAAAACTTGTCTTAGATCAAGTACTTCACATTCCTTTGTCTCAGCCTGGCTCCTCAGATCCTTTAGTTGCATGTCCTGGTCAGAAAGCTGAAGTTGTGCTTCATCCAAGTCCTTTTGCAATGCTTCAATTTTTATATCCTTGGATTTAAATTCATTTTTAAGGCTCTGGATTTGCTCTCTTAGAAGACTGCTTTGACTGTCTGACAGTCTCTGTTTTTCTGAAAGAGCCAGTTCTTCCTCCAGTTGCTTCACTTGCTCCTTCAGTTCTGTTATGGTAGAAAGTTCTTTCGCCTGACACAAGAGCTGATCTTGTTCTTCAGTCAAGACACAAAATGTACTGTCAGGATCCTCTCTTTTTTTTCTGTATTCCTCAGCCAACTGGTTTAGCCTATTTATTTCTGCACATTTTTCTCCTAGTTCTTTCCTAAAGGATTCTTCTGATTTCTGCAGAATTGTTTGTAGTTCTGTAATTTGGTTTTGTAACTTTATCAGTTCTTGAGATTGAGAGGTGCCAGGGCTTCCCTGAGGCTGTTCTTGGAGACTGATTCCATTTTCCTGAACAAAGCCAATTTGCTCCATTTCTGTTTCCCTCAGTAATGAGACACTCTGTGTATCAGAAGCCACCTGCTCTTCCCTCTCCAGACACTGTATCTGTGAGTCCTCTTCCAGCTGGTTAGTTTCTGTTTGGCTGCCTGTAGAAGTTTGGCCACTGTGGCCCTTGAGCTGGCTTTTCAGAAAAGTTATTTCTTCTTGGGCTTCTTTCAGTTCCACCAGCAAAACTGACAGCTCTTTCTGTTTCTCTGCAGCAATATATTCTAGAATTCCAGATGGACAACTTTCCTCAGTAAACTGCTTGCTTTCTTTGGTAAAGCCATCTGTTCTTGCCTGAAAGAAAATAGTAGGTATCATTTTTCCTTTGAATCTTGTGAAAGGGCCACTTTTGAAGGTATCTGCTTCCCATATTTTGTAGCTTTTGCAGCTTTCTCAAGCTGGCTTCTACAATAAATAGAAGCCTTGCTAATAATAGGGGACAGTGTCTTGGCAGAGGGGGGGTAGACTAGGTGACCTCCAGAGGTCCCTTCCAACCCCAACTATTCTGTCATTTTGTGACTTCCCAGGTCACTTCTGCTAATTCCAGTTTCTGAAGTTGCAGCATGAAAGACTCTGGCTTCAGGATCAGACCATAAGGGCAACTTTCTTTTCCCTTTTTCCCTTTCTCTCTTGATTACAAGATAGCATGACTCTGAACTGTTTAAGTTCTCCTGTGATTCTTGCAAGCCCTCCAGAGTACTTAATCAGCCACATTTTCGTGGCATCCTATTCATAGCCTTTCAATAAGGAGGTTTTGTCCCCTGTTCTATCTGCCTATTTAACAGGGCAAAGAAGCAGGATACAAGTTCATATTCCAATCTGTGTCCATGTCCAAAGTGAAAGCATTAGACAAAGCACCTTGAACAAAGTGCTTGGCTTTTTCCAAATAACTATCTTAAGGTTTCTTCCCATCCCCCAAAACAGATTACAAAAGAAAAGCAGCCACTAATCCTCCCCAGAAAGCTTGGATTAACAGCCCACCAATAAGTCAACATGCTGCACTGTAAAGGCTGTTCGTCAGTTTGGAGGGCAGAAACAATTTATGGGGAACCATTAGAAGAGAGCTGCTCTTGAAAAGTCTGCTGTCGTAATGAAACAACCACTTTAAGACACAGGGGGTTAAAAAAAGCCAACTCTTTGGGGCTTCTAAACTGAATTAAAGTTTTCACATCTGCAAATGCATACAATACTGAGACCAAAAGGGTTTTGGACTACATTTGTACCTCAGAGAGCAGGAAAGTGTCACCAAAAGGCTTTTGACTTTCAGAATTCACCAGCTCTCCTGACACACCTAGTGAGAAAAGGTACACTTGTCACCATCAGTGTAACAACTTGCAGGTGAAATCAGCAGCTAAGTGAAGGGACAATAAATGGGACTGGAGCTTCTACAGAAGGTGAGAAAAGGAAAAAAAAGGCAGCAAACCAAGCACACAAGAAAACAACCCAGAGTTTGAGTCTATGCAGTGCACACACATCCTGTTGTAGTTTAACCCCAGCCAGCAATTCAGACCCTGCAGCTGCAATATGACTCTGTGCAACTCCCTGTGTTTGCTGCATGCTGGCATCACCTGCACACAACACTTCTGACCCCTGCAGAAGGATGAAGAGCAAAGAGACAAGAGAACCAGGTAATAGATTGGTTTGACTGATTTTTTTTTTCATGTGGGATGCAAGGGGGAACTAATTCCAGACACAAACGAAATTTACTGACTTGCAGAGAAACATACAGTTCTTCATTTTATCTTAATTCTCTTTTGTGCCTTACACATCAGTCTTTGCATCTACAAACACACTCCTTCAATCCATTCCCTCTTCCTAACCTTAGCAACCACTTTTTTCTTCTCTTCTGGTATACCCTACCCATTCCACATTAGAATGTTCTCTTCTACCTCATGTAAATATTTTCTGCCTTCTGTAGATTATCATCTTTGGATTCTGACCTCTGAGCTCCTCTTTCTAAATAATTTTAAGATTTGTCCCTGAAACTTCTCAAATTTCCACAATTTTCTTGTCACGGGCCTTATTCTGTGTCCCCACCTGTAGAAGAAGAGCAGTCTACATAAGAGGCTGGAGCTTCCACAGTCCACAAGTCTTGCAATTTTGCCTCAGCACCAATATTCTTATTCTGTGGGTTGAAGAAAAAACACTGAGCTTTGAGCCAGGATCCTGATACAAAAAAACAGCTCTCTTAGTTGTCTACTGCTCTGCCAAGCTCTAAGCAAAACCTATCAGTCCCAAGTTTGGACACAACTCTGAAGCCTAATGAAAACAAACAAATAAATAATGAAAAAGATAGATTGGTTTTGATGTTAAGCACAGACTAAGACATATCTCAGCAGATTAACATATAAATGGATGCAATGATTTAAATAGCTTCCTTCGCACCTTGAGATGATTTCTCTTCCATCTTCACTACTTCAAAGGGACTAACTGCAGTATCATAACCTTTCACTGACCACCCAAGCAGAGAAGGTGAGAAGTCATATGTCTGTCAGTCTATGCCTCACTGCTCCAGCAGATAAAGAACCTGGAGTCTTCCCAATAAAGTTACACAGGGCTCTACCACACAAACAAACCAATAACCCCACAAGAACCTTTTAACTACTAGATGCCTTAACCTGGGTTTGGGTAATTACATTACTTGGCCTAAAGCCATGGGTCAGGTGCACAAATGTTAGAAATAGCTGTCAAAGTGTAAAAACTTAGATGCAAGATATTTAGCTGGACTCCTTTTATAATAAAGACATTGAAATGGACAATTCCAGGGTTGTTTTCATTGATCCATTTTCAACATTCACCTTGTTCTGGGTGAGTCATATGCTAAAGGACCTGTTTTCTCCACTGTCTATAAAGGGGCAGGAGAAAATGGTTCAAATGCTTATATCTGCCCTTGAAAAGACTACGTGTGTGGGTGTGTGCGTATTCCTACTGATCTACCAGCTCACAGCTGGACTGCAGGCAGTTGGAAGGCAAGGGTGTGAGTCAAGCAGGATGAATGACTCAAAATGTTTTTCCAGTTCCAAATATCAACTTTTACCTTAATACTTCACAGTAATATACAAACCCTCTGATAGAGAGGAATGTATTAGATAAAACACAGCATTAACCTTCCCCCTGTGGACAGGATGGGCCAGCAGAGCAGGCTGGAAAGACCTTGACCTAAGCCAACAATTGGTTCCACAGCAAATCCTCAATACAGATACACAGAGGCTGTCATCTCCCTCCCCATGCTAAGCATAAAGCCAAGCAGCAGGTTCCTAATCCTGCATTCCTCCCAACAACAGCCTGACTGCACTTACACCTGCAGCTGGACACGCTGGACTAGCCCAAGGACAGTGGCCCACTCAAGGGGCACACAGCTCCCCCCAGCCAGGTACCCATCAGTGGGAGTGGACAGGGCTGGTTTGAAAGGCATCTCATATAATGACAGCTGAGCCTTTGGAATTTTATTTTCAGAGACCTGTCTCAGATTAGCCCATAGTTCTGCTGAAAAAATAAGTCACCACAGGTAGAAAATAGCACAAATGTGGATTGGGGAGATGAAGAACACAAGAAACCCACACAGCTGGCAAAGGGAAACACAAGTTTGTTATGAATACAGTGCAAGCTGTATTTGGAAGCTATTTCTGTCTTTCATCATTAATCCAGTTAATAATAACCTTCCAAAGAGGATTGATAAAAAAGACCATGGCAGCTTAGCTGTTTTAAGGCCAGTCCTTGACCTATTTTAGTTTTAGCTTATTTCAGCTGCTTTATCATTACCTGTTCTGCATCTTCTGTGACCATCACAGCTTCCTGCTGAGACTCCGGGAGAACAAGTTGCAAATGTGGCATTTCTGAAACATTCAAACACAAAAAATTTCTTTGAAACTTAAGACTTTGCTTTGGACAGCAACAGGATATTCTTCCAGGAGCTTTCGAGAAAGGACACGTGGCCGTTAATAACACTTATGTAGTGGAGATACATAACACGGTCACAGGATAATACAGGCTTAGGTTTTTTTAGAGGCAACTACACAACCAACGTGCTGTTTTAAGCAGTTTTTAGAAAAGAACAATTGTTGTCATACAGACATACTGAAAGACAGGTAGTAGAGATTCAACTTCTAAGAAACATTTTTATAAAGGAGAGCAAAGAAAGAACTATTGTAGCAAAATGTTTCAAATTTAATTTGGAAAACATAATTTGAGACACTGTTGTAAATGTACAAGAAAAATACATTCTGTAATTCATCTCAGTGCTAATTAATGTACTAGGTGATGCCTCAGCTTTTTAATATAGGAGCCAGTGAAGCAATGAATACTGTGTCTTCCCCAAAAATACCAACTTAGAAGCATTAAAAAAACAGGCCCCATTTTTGGGAACATGTTAACTAGCAATGATGGTATGCAAAATAAAACCCAGGACCAAGTTAAACCATTCCCTTAGGGGTACGAATTTCTGTACTTTTCACTTCTGAGCATGCAGAGAGGACACATATACCATCAACATACAGTACAAGGTTTTTTTCTGTACTCCTTTAAACACATTTCTACAGACAATTGATTATACAAAATTGCATTTGCCAAGTATTATGGAAGGTGAGGAAGCTCAAATGAATATTTTGCGAATTCTAACAATTGGAGGGCAGCCTGTGTTTTCTGTGATAATGAGTTTCCTTTATTGATTCATACTATACTGTAGACTTTCCACCAACTGAACTAGAGAAAGCCTCATTCAAGGTTCCCTTATGGAGAAGGAGAGACCTTCAATCATTCAAAGAGCTGCCTCAAGAAAAGTTTAAGGAATCCATATAGATGTAAAGAGAGCTACAGATATTCTGGTCTAATGCACTGCTAAACCCATAGGAATAAACACTGTACAAGGATTTCAAGAATCTTTACATTTCAAACAACAACAGCTTGAAATTTGAAGGTATTTGTTAAGGTCTGCTTGAAAAGCATCAGAAATTGCGAAATATAAGGTAACTATCTATAAATCCTTATTTCAATCTATCCAAGTTAGGAATGAATTACAGTTGGCAGTTTTAGGTATCCCACTTTAATTAAGACAAATTCATGGCACAAAAAGAAATAACAAAGTATTTAGAACCTATATAGTAGACTTAAAAGATGATGATTTTTTATGTTTAATATTTTGGTAGTTTTTAAAAAGAAATTACATCTCCCAGTGTTTAAGATCAAAAAAAAAAAGTCAGTAATCAAGTGTTCAACACACCCACTGGGAACAGAATTACAACAACAACAACAACAACAACAGCAGCAAAAGCTTGTTTTGAAGTAAACATGCAGCTAAACATGCATTGGGAAAGATGGTTTAAGTAACACGACAGTAAAGCTCTGAGTCACTGTATTTTTTCAGATGGAATTCCTTTCAGTAGAGGGAGGAGCTGCTTTTTTAGAAACCTGACTAAAGTTTTCCAAGTGCATTTTGGATGTACACAATTGTAGCTTGGGGCATGATATCAGATGGAAAGCTGGATTTCTGTAAGGCCTTTGATATGGTCTCTCTAACACCCTTGCTACTAAATTGCTGAGATATGGGTTTGACAGGTGGGCTGCTAGGTGGGGCAAGGAACTGGCTGCATGGCTGTGTGCAAAGTCAATGGCTCAACATCCAAGTGGGAACCAGGTCCCACAGAAGTCCACGCCGGCACCGGGACTGTTTAGTGTCCCAACTGCTGAGAGACGCCTGGGTGGAGTGCACCCATGGTGACACCTGGCTGAGCAGCTGGTTTTGCTGGGGGGATGTAATGCCATCCAGAGAGACCTGGACAAGCCTGAGGAATGGAGCCATGCAGCCCTTGTGCAGAGCAAGGTTTAGTAAGACCAAATGCAGGGCCCTACACCTGGGCTGGGGCAATCTCCAGTACCAGCACAGACTGCGGAGTGAATGGATTGAAAATAGGCTACAGAGGAAGACTTTGGGATTCTGGTAAATTAAAAATTGGACAGGAGTTGGCAATGTGTGCCTGCAGCCCAGAAAGCCAATCATACCCAGGGCTGCACCAAAAGAGGTATGGGCAGCAGGCCAAGGGAGACAATTCTCACCCTCTTCTCTGTTTTTGTGAGACTCCACTCAGAGCACTGTGTCCAGTTCTGAGGATCCCCCGTACAAGACAGATGTGGATCTGCTGGAGTTAGTCCAGAAAAAACCACAAAAATTATCAGAATGATCATTTTATTTCTTCTCCCATGAAGAAAGGCTGAGAGACCTGTGGTTGTCAAGGCTTCAGAGAGGCCTTATTGCAGCCTTTCAAGAGGGCTGCTTCTCTCTGGATTGCCCAGAAAAATCTGTCAGTTGCCCCATCATTGGACATGTTCAAGGTCAAGTTGGATGGAGCTCTGAGCAAACTGACCTGGTGAAGGATGTCCCTGCTCAGGGCAGGGGGAATGGACCAGATGATCTTTATGAATTCCTTACAACCCAAACCATGCTGTGATTCTAAACAATGTCTTGAAGTTCATTAAAGACCTGCATCTCTGATATCTTGGAGCAAAAAAGGGAAAGGTGATGTTCTAGGACTGTAGGAATCTGGTTTATTGGTGATTATACCCTCACCAAGATTCTTATGAAGAGGTTCTATCTTTGAATGACAGGCAGCAAAACAAATCTATTTCTCAAAAAATCAAGACAGCCTACTGCCACAGCACACCAGACCCTAAAGTAAACATGTGAGGGAATCCATTGCTTTATATTGTAATTCTGATAGAGTTGTGATATTGCTGCTACCAGTCTACATGACCACACACTCAAAACCAATGTAATTGTCTGGGTTTTTTTATATGTGGCATATATATGGGTCCCTTACTGTTTCAGCAAAAGCTATCAAAAATACCTCCCCCAAAAGTACTACCTGCAGGTTGTCAGCATTTTGTACTGGGGAAAGCTACCACTTCAGCTACATCTTATTTTGTAGAAACTAATTTTAGAATGATTCTTAAGTATATTAAGAATATTAAAATAGGTAAGGTAATCACACGACCTTCTGTCTTCTGTCTTTGCAAGTTTTCAGTTGGTAGGAATGAAGTCTCATTCTGGTCTTCCTGATCTACTATTTCTTCCGGTGAAGTTGATTCATCCTGTTTAAACAGGATGGAGGGAGAAAGATAAATTTTAATACCATTTATAAATACATATTAGTCTTTGATTATTTGGTTAACTTTTTAAAAAAAAAATCAGTTGGCAACTTTTAAATTACTCAAATTGACTTCTACTTCCTTCCAGGCTTCTGTAATCATAACATGCCTGCCCATCAGCTGAAAGAACTAATAAAAGCCTTTCTCAAGCAATGCATGATAAAAAAATGGAATTCTAGACATTTAATTTGGCTTCAGTTCCTAAATATACCGGAAAAACTAATGAGAATAATTTGAAAACATCAAACCTGCTGCTCCAGTTCAGAGAGCTGCACTTGTGGCTGGGATTTCAGCTCATCCTGACAGCAGACAAATTCTTCAGATTTCTGTAGAACTTCATCTGACAGAGGGGAAAAAGGGGAGTTAAGCTCTGTTCTTGTCTTTTCCGCCAAACCACACCCATTTTACCCACATGCACAATAGTTTATGAAATCCCTTATTTCTTAGTCACTGCTTCAGCTTTGGGCCACAAAGAAGCTGGAAGAAAATCAATTTGAAATAAAAGCTTGAGGCAAGATCAATGGCATTATTTCTAACACAGGTCTATGTGGAAAATGGTACAGTTCGCATTTCTTGGTTGTTTTACTTGTAATTTCAGTAGAAATTCGGACTGTGAAGAATGTGGTACATCTAAAAAGGACTTACACAAGTTGAGGGAAAAAAATCCAACAAATCAATAAAATCAACTAAATACATCCAGCTCAAGAAATCCAAAAGCCCCAAAAGACAAGAGGCTGGGACAGTACACAAGCAAAGCACCACATTTGCTGCCCCACACTTCTGCTCCTCTTGCAGCTGCCAGAGATAGAACGGTGGGAACGAACTAGACTCCCTTAGTTTGAGACAGCACCACCACTCCTATGCCCCTGTGCAACCAGGAATTCTTCCATCAAGCCATTCTTACGAGCTGTTATAAAAACAAAGCCTAAGAGAAGGCAACCCAGTGATACTCAGGCTCCTGAGAACCTGCTCCACCTAACTGCCATGCTTGCTCACCCAGTGGTCCGTGTGCTGTAGCTCCATGTTCCACAGATGGCACCAAGAGCTGGCCAACGTCCTGTTTCAGCTGGTCCTTCTCAGCTCCAAGGACAGCACTGCCACACTGCAGCTCTTGTTCGGCCACTGTAAGACAACTGAGCAGACGGTTTTTCTCTTCCACCTCCAGACCATGTTCTTGTTCCAGGTCCTTATACTTCACCTCTAGTTCAGCTCGTGCTCTTCTTGCCTCCTCCAGCTGCTCTGAGAGATGCTGCACCTCCTCCTGCAAGCGATGGGAAGACAGCTTCCTCTCAGCTAGCTCCAGCTCCATCTTCTCCCTGAGATCCTGAGATGCTCGTCTCTCCGCATCTAACACATCCCTCATGGAGCTTAGTTCCATTTCCATCTTCTGGCACTGATCTAGGAGTGTCTGTAAAATGATACAGAAATTAATTTCTCTCTCAACCAGTTAAATACCTTGACAAAGCAAAGTACATGAATTGTATTTTAAGGTTTTCATTAATCCTTTTAAAATACCTGAGTAGCAGAAGAGAGGAAACAAACATGTCAGAAATTTCAATTTGTTAGAAACTGCCCCGCTATTTGGAAATTGCAAGAAAGCCATGCTGGGAGAAACAGCTCCTCGTAGTTGTGGTAAAGAAAAGGTAAGCCTTGATTTAGAGGAGGGGAATTTAGAGGAAAGATGCAACAGAACAGTGGCCAGGAGTTCTCTTTTAGAAGAAAGCAAAATTCCCAAAAAGGGGAAGAAGGGCTACAACAAATGAGGGAGAACTCAGCAATTACAGAGTAGAATTTAAAAAAAACAGAACGAAAGTGTGTATGTGAAAGGGGAATGCTGAAATATAAATCTGGAGATAACAGAGGGCTCCACACAGTACTCACTGCTTTAAGAAAGATCTCAGAAGGCTCTGGTCTACCACAGATTTAAGGTGACCAAGAGACAGAAACAGACCTTACACTTGCCCAAACTCCTGTTGTCAAACTTCCTCCTCCTGGAGCTGTGAGTGGTCAGCATAGCTAATTTCAGGAGGAATCTGATGAGGAGCTCCTTTTACTTTATGGGTAGGCTTCAGCCACATGGCCTCAAGTTTGTACCTATACCAGTACCAGGTCTTCTTCAGACCACAGAATGTTATGAGGGAAGTCAAAGACACCGAGGAAAAGCCAAGGGAGCCCAGCAACCATGTCATGAAGATATCTATGCCACCACCCCTTGATACACCCTGCTGAGCAATGCAGTCAGTAGTGAGTATAAGTCAGCTCACTGAGGCTCTTTACCTCTTCATTGTAGTAAGAGGACCTACCGTTATGTCTGGCTGGGACACAGAGCAGAAGAAAATATGTGAGGCACAAGTGTGTAAAAATTATGAAAGCGAGGTTCAGCATTAGACTAGCTGAAGATCATGCAGCCTGATATGAGACTGATTCAGTGTAAGTCTCTTCTAAAGGGATGGAGAATTTTCTGAAGTTCAAATATTGGAAAAACTGAAAATACACTCATGCTCTATCTGCAAACCAACCTTTTAAGAGGTTGTGTTCTTAATCCTGTCTCAAGGAGCACATGTCTATATAGTCATATATGCACAGACTTGATCTCACCCTCTTCATACTTCAAACTGATGAAGCGAGAACCAATCCCACTCCACAAGTCGTGTCACCATAAGAACAAGTTCTCAGCAAGACATACCAAAGAATAGCTGTTTCTGCTCTGATCTGGCCTGGACACTACAGTCCAGAAACACTGACACTTCAGCAGCACTTCTGCATTAGGCAGAGGTTTGTGTATTTGGCTTTGAAAGTACAATCAGCAGTATGGGAATGGATAGATGTAGACCCCGTCCACCTGCCCAGAGCCTGGATCACTAGAGCTGGCAGCTGCAGTACCCCATTGTCTGGCAGTACCTGCTGTAAGCTGTGCACACAGACCTGCAGCTCTAACACCTGACCCAGGAAGGGTGGCTGATTTCGTGATGGAAACCTGGTGCAAAAAAACCCCTCATCCGGTAACTTCTGAGCTACTGATAAAGGCCCCATCTACCATACACACACACAGTGTAAAGCAATAAAAAGCACAACCAAGTACCTGATTTTGTTTTTCAGCAGTATGTAACTCCTGCTGCAACAGTTCTACCACCTGAGTTCGTCCTATCAGAGCCGCTTCCTGCTCCTCGAGCTTTCTCTGGAGTGTGCGCAGGTTCTGTGAGAGAGACAAGTTTATTCCAGCATTGGGGAGACCAATGAAAGTTTAGATTCCCACATTTCATTGATACAGCTCATTTCTGTAACACAGTTAGTTTGATAGCCTGAATTAATTCATTTTTTGACACCTAGTCTGGAGCCCTGGTGCAGTAGGAGGAGCTTACTTTGATTCATGAATAGGGAACTGGAGCACAATAATATATAGCACTTTTTTCAACTGTTCTTTCTCTCTGACTGAGAGCAACCCAGCTGATTGAAACTAGGACTCAAAGTCCCAACTAGCGTTCCAAAAAGCTCCAAACAACCAAAGCATCTTTCTTCTTATGTCTTTTGAGTTACTTTAACAAGAACTGCTCTTTCAGGGTGTCTTCTGGTAAAACTCCTTTTCCTTCCTCCTCCCCTGACACAATTATTATATCAAATATACCTGTTGCATCTCTACTTCCATGTCTGACTGGACCGCCATTTTGAACAATTCAGCTTGATGCTGGTGCACATGTTCTTCCAGGAGAGCTTCCTTCCCCTGAATCACTTCCTGAAGGGAACTCAGCTGAAAACATAAGCCACAAAATAAAAACAAACCAACAAGGTTATGAACCTGACAGACACACAGGCTGGCTTTCAACATGCACCAGCATACCCCGTGTGTGTGATGAAGCTTCAGCTTTACAATCCTATACATCATCTTGGTCAAATGGATTTTCACCTGGTGTCTTTATTCTACTAATACGTGTGTAACAACTGACAAAATTTCAAATCCCAGAAAGCAAAAAGCATAGAATTTAATCTACAAATATGCAGAACAATAAAATATATGATTACTAGATAATTAACAGTTCATAAAACTTCTGGGCTTTTAATTGTATAGGATGCAGCCCAATTCACAGTTCAAAAGCTAAGCCTGCAATTTAGAGTATTAGAAAAAAAAAACTTTCCAAAAATAACTACAAAGTAACATTAAAGCTGTTACGTTCTGTGATAAGCAGCTGCCCTGCACACCCACAGCAAAACACAGGCCATGGCAGGCCTGGCAGCTGGAAGAACACTCCAGTCCCAGCTACTGCAAAGCCCATCACAGAACGGCAAGGGCAGACAGGAAGGAACCCAAATTCTGACTCAGAGGAAGGGACATCCTATCCAGGCCCTTCCAGGGACTGTTTCCTTCCTCCTCAATGAGCCATCAGTCCCATTGTCCACGGGTGAAACCCATCTCTTACCTGCAGAGCATCTTTTGCACCAGGGGTGGTTCTACCCTGGGGATACAGGATGGGGGCAGAAGACAATTTGGGGATCGTGAAAGAACTTAACAATGTTTAGAGCCGGAGCCAAAGGCAGTAAAATTGATGGACCTAGGTGATTTGAGGAGGAACAAAACTGAAAAAATTGAGGTAAGGGAATTGAAGACCAGCTGTGTAAGCATTGTTCTATTCTATCCTACTGGTCTAAGCGGTGATGTGGGAAACACAGACTGATGAACAGAAAAAAATTTCTGTACCTGCGTTGCATACTTGATTTCAGCATCTTTCAGATTTACTTTGGCTACAGCCAGCTGTTTCTTCAGGTCCTGAACAGTCTCCTCTCGCTCCCTGAGCTGCTGTTTCAGTACTTCCACTTCCTCTCTATGCCCCTCACTTGTGTTTTCATTTTTCTGACATTGCAAGAGAAAAAAAGTGGGAAGAAGAGATATAGAAAAAAGTAAACTTATCACTATTACTGGTTAATAAATTAAGTAAATAAATAAAAATTTAAAAATACACTAAAATGCTACTTCACTCTTGACTCCTTATCAGATGCTTATTTTTACTACAATTTACTTCTATTTTTACTACATTGCTTCATTTCTTAACTTTACATTTCTTTTGTTTCTTTAAATGAAGTTGTCCCATGTTAAGTAACTATTTTCCCTATTTCTGTGTAGACATGCATAAGATGCCTTTAATTGGGAAGCGTCAAAGCACTTGGAAGGGCTAACAGTCCATGACTGCTCACTATATAAACGAAGGCAAATTAGATTATTAAATACATTATTTATTATATGACTACCTTGATTTGTGAGGCTAATCACATCACTAATTTCTCTAATACCAGAAATAAAAACATTTTAAAATTAGCTACAGAAGAATATTGCCAGTGTGACAAACTAGACTACAGAAAATGCCTGTGGAAATCTCTTTAGACTACAGGATTAACAGCAATGAACTTATTAGATACAAGCAAAGGGAACAGGCAAAAATTTATCAGTTCTACTCCACTCTGAAGCACTTAAATCCTCTATTTATGACCAAGAAACACAAACAACACTTCACATAAAATGTGCTTAGGCTGTGTCTACTCAGACAACCCAGCACATTACACATGCGCTCTTCACTCTGTCTCTCCACCTGGGTGAGGACAGGCCCCTGAACCCACAGCTGTGCTTCACACCTGGGTGAGGACAGGCCCCTGAACCCAGAGCTGTGCTTCACACCTGGGTGAGGACAGGCCCCTGAACCCAGAGCTGTGCTTCACACCTGGGTAAGGGCAGGTCCCCAAACCCACAGCTGTGCTTCACACCTGGGCGAGGGCAGGCCCCTGAACCCACAGTGGGCTTCACACCTGGGCGAGGGCAGGCCCCTGAACCCACAGTGGGCTTCACACCTGGGCGAGGGCAGGCCCCTGAACCCACAGTGGGCTTCACACCTGGGTGAGGGCAGGCCCCTGAACCCACAGTGGGCTTCACACCTGGGTGAGGGCAGGCCCCTGAACCCACAGTGGGCTTCACACCTGGGTGAGGGCAGGCCCCTGAACCCACAGTGGGCTTCACACCTGGGTGAGGGCAGGCCCCTGAACCCACAGTGGGCTTCACACCTGGGTGAGGGCAGGCCCCTGAACCCACAGTGGGCTTCACACCTGGGTGAGGGCAGGCCCCTGAACCCACAGTGGGCTTCACACCTGGGTGAGGGCAGGCCCCTGAACCCACAGTGGGCTTCACACCTGGGTGAGGGCAGGCCCCTGAACCCACAGTGGGCTTCACACCTGGGTGAGGGCAGGCCCCTGAACCCACAGTGGGCTTCACACCTGGGTGAGGGCAGGCCCCTGAACCCACAGTGGGCTTCACACCTGGGTGAGGGCAGGCCCCTGAACCCACAGTGGGCTTCACACCTGGGTGAGGGCAGGCCCCTGAACCCACAGTGGGCTTCACACCTGGGTGAGGGCAGGCCCCTGAACCCACAGTGGGCTTCACACCTGGGTGAGGGCAGGCCCCTCACCACCTGTCCCTGAGCAGACAAACCATTCTCATTTCAGCACTTCCAGCTACTGTGAGCACTCAGTGCTGGGTATTTTGTACTGAATATATATAAAATGCATCTCTTCCATTTTATTTGTGGCAGGTATTGCATCAAATACCATCAATAACACAGGAATTCTACAGAATATTTATGTCTTTAAACCCATTCTGAAAATATTATGAAGGTGTTTTAAAGTACTTATGAATCAGCATAATAGAAATAAGAGGCTACTGTTCCTCAAAAGATGTTTCACCTACAGAAAAGGTCATTGGCAGGAGGCAGAACAGACAGACAAGGAAGCTTCAATTGCACTTAAATTCAGAAATAGAACAGGACAGAAGAATAAAGAACAGAAATGCAGGAAGCTCTAAGAAGCAAGGGATATACACAACTTAAAAGGTTGGGGCAGAGGAGTTGCTAGGCGGGAAGATGGGTGGATTAGTTTGCCTGTTTGTAATTAGCTTACAGGATTGATATCTACAGTCGGATTTGGAAAAGCCTCTTACACTGACTGTTA
This sequence comes from Cyanoderma ruficeps, assembly GCA_008694505.1. Taxonomy (NCBI): domain Eukaryota; kingdom Metazoa; phylum Chordata; class Aves; order Passeriformes; family Timaliidae; genus Cyanoderma; species Cyanoderma ruficeps. Next base: position 27,125 of record VZDJ01000769.1, on the reverse strand, counting down.
CATGGAGTGCCACAGTTAAGGACAGTAGCACAGCCACAAAGTTCCCAGAGCTCAAGCTTTTAAATATCATGTTTTTCCAAAATGTATAAACTCTTATATCCAAACATAATTTTTATTTTACCCACTTCAAAAGTTTGAGAGGAGCCCCAGTTGTTCTGTACACAAATACTATCTGATAGAAAGAGATAAGCTGATATTTCCATTCTTCTCAAAATAAGACACTCTGCTAAAAGCCCAGGAAGTAACAGCACTAATTAGATATTTAAAATACAGCCTACCCACAGGACCCACATAACAGAGAGGGGGAAAAAACCAGCCCTTTGCTAATATTCAATACTTCAGCAACTCTAACCTAGAATTTTCACCTTCAAATGGCAGGGTAACTTTCGAGGAATACTGCCATAACTCAAGAGAGCATCTTCTTGGAAAAATAAGTGTAAATAAAGGACTCTGTGTCCTCTCAGTAGGTCTAACCTTGCAAGAAAGAAGCTAGTGCTTTCTGGGTCAAATACATAATATTGCAGGTAACTGCCCTAACATAATTTCACTCAAACTATGTTCTAACCCAAACCAAATAAGACTGTGGTCCATACCATGTCCACTGGAGACTGTCTCAAGTGCTCATTCCTCTAATTAGAAGGCCCACATTTCTCAAGCACTGTAAGTTCTCCTTCCTCTACAGTAGAGACTTGAATAGTTTTCTACCTCTTCTCCCTCTGCAATATAAATATATATCTCAACAGAATCTCACTCCCAGTCCGACCCAAACTTCAGTCCAGTTATGTATAGTTGTAAATCATACCATCAACCCCTTCACTTCCTTTTCCTCCTCTATAAAAAAAAAAAAAATTGAAAAGCTTCCTGCACATCTTCCTGCCCTCCACAACACTTGCTGCATCCTCAGTTTGAGAGTACCTGTACTTGTCCTAATTATACACACGTGTATTAACACGTCTGCATATACATGCATGTGCACATATACATATACGCCTATATATGAATACACGTGTATTTAGTCACAGAATATTTATATTTGTATATGTGTCTATTGAATATATCCATATATGTATAAATTTTTCTTATTGGCTAATTTACATTCATACATTCACCTGCATTATCCTTTAACAGTTTTCCCACTTTCTTGATGCTCACCTTCCTCATACAACCGTAGAAAAAAATGACGTTTGCTCTCTGACTTTGGTTGACTAAATAACCAAGCTGTTTGAGTGTCTCCCAAGTGCAGCTATTAACATGATGGGAGAATAGAAAGTGTCTTGCTGCTCTCAGAATTTATCTTTCCTGATTCCAAGTGAGCAGAACATGACAACACTCCACACAAGGCCTTGTCACTCTCAGTAGAACAGCTAGGGCGGTATGTATAAAAGATAAGGCCTCTTTTTAAAACCTGTGTTGCACCAAATAACTGATGATCAGCTTTCCCTCATTTTGCCTTCTTCAACTGATGAATATGAATTTTGAAGCAAGAACACTCACCAGACCTCAGCAACAAGTCTACATGAAGTAATGTAACAGCACACAGATGTTACATAAATATGCTGCATATAGATAAGCTAAAAAAGAACCTCAACACCAGGACAGCAATGTCAAGTGACACAGCTAACAGCCTCTGTGGTCTCCACTGGCCTCTGCAGCCAGGGAATGTTGCTCATGGCCTTGCAGTATACAGTGTCATGACACTAGAAATGCTTGATCGTGTACTGGTTAAATTTTGCTCTATTTTTCTATTATGTCAGTCCTTGAGATCATCTAATTCTTCATGTATGAAACCAGACGGTGCTTTGCATTGAGAAAGATTCTCAAGTTGGTATTGGGAATTACAGAAGCACATTTCTATGATTTCATGATGCTCTCAATCAAAAATACTCAGCGCAAATCATAGAACTGATCTTCACTTCATTAGTAGTCACCTCTCATCTGACAGCTCTCACATGCACCTTTTATTGTTTCCTATAATATTTTATTATTTTTTTCAATGTCTGAAATAAACTTTATGTTCTCTGGTTTAATGAACATCATCTGATGTCTGGAAACCATTTTCTCTTCCATAATATTACCAACTTTTTAAAGAAAACATTGTTCTGCTGATCACATAGTCAAGTTTTCAAAAACTACCAGCTCCGATGGGGGCTTCCAGTTAGTAGCTAACAGCATCTTTAATGTCTTTGTAGAGGACACTTCCCCTTCAGTTTCTACCTAGTGTTACACAATTATGGTTTGTCAACCATAAACTTTATGATGGCTCAGGAGGCTGCATGACTGGAAAAAAATACATATTTATTTTTTTATATTTATGTTACTGCCTTCCAGTTTCAATGACCTGCTTATCTCTTTGTTCTCGTGCTCCAGCCAACCTTTGCTGCACTGACATGACAGGTAACATTTTGAAACTCATAGTTCAGATAGACACACAGTTTGGCTGCAATGGATTATGAAAGTTATGCAAAGGGAAACTAGCCCATGCCCTTGAGGAGACCAAGCTGAGCATTCCAAGGGCATTTGCAGTACAAGGAAGCTGGACAGATAGGCTTCCCACAGCACAGGCATAGACATCCTTGCTGGAACTATGAATATCCTGCTAATAAGACAAATAGGCCCTGCTGGCTCACTGTGACCTGAAACATCAGGCAGTACCAGTTATCAATAGAAGCTACATCTTTCTAAGCAGCCCTGTTCCCCCAACCTTGGGATACTCCAGCTCTTCTGCTAAGGCCTGTGTAGGCAGTGGTGATCCTTTCTCTGTCAGCTCCTCGATGCGTTTGTTCAGAGAAGCCAGTTTGGCTTTGGCTTGAAGTTTAAGTTTCATCAGCTTCGCATCCGCAGCCTCTCGCTCTTTCTGTAAGAGAAGGACACAAACTGACTGCACCTTAGACTCCAGTGCTCTTACACAAGAAGCACCACTTTGAAAAAGCTATGCAGCTTGTTAGTCTGCCATGTTCTGTTTAACCCTGCCTCCTCAGTAACAGCACTATTTAAAACACATCTGCAAACTAAATTTGTTCTGAGACACTACACGTACCAAAATTGTAGCTTTTACCCCAGCATTTCCTTTCAAGGGACAGAGCCCTCAGGGACTTCACCCCACAATGAATACAAACTTGGTTTGATGCTATATGCAGTCCCTCAGAACTATCTCAAGTAACTGTACTCCCACCATACCTTAGGGTAGGCAACACGTACCTTTGGGAATGCGTCATAAAACCACTGGACTAATGGATGAGCGCAGCACAGGCTACTCTGTGTCAAACACTCTGAAGGGGGGAAAGAACAACCTCACACAAGGTATTAATACTTATCAGAGCCACTGGGAATCTGCATGGGCCTCAAAGAGCTCTGAGACAAAATGCTGTGTGTAACTTGGATGCAACTTATCTACTCTAGACTAAATTAACCCAATCAAACTAACAGATGATATCCTACATCTCTTGAGTTAGGGTCCATTCTTTAAATTCCAATAATTCTCTGGAACTGATGCCATTTGTCATGCAGGTATCTCATGGTCAAAAGAAACCAGAGACTGGCTTGCACAGAAAAATGAAACAGCATTTTACTCTCTCTCCCCAGAGAAAGAAACAGTACCTTGATAACAGTTTCTTTTTCCTGGAGCAGGGCGTCCTTTTCTCGAATCAAATCCTTCAGCTGAACAACAAGCTTTTCTGTTTGGGCTAGCCGCTCCAACAGCTCCTCAGGTGCCTCCTCCATGCTTTCTGCTTCTGACTGCAAAACTTCTACCTGAAACAACAAAAGGAGTGTCCTGAAGGAAAAAACTATAAACAGCCCACACCAGAGGATCCACATGACACCTTCAGCTCCAGTCCTCAATGCTGCACTCTGCTCCCTGCCCGCATTTCATTAAGCCTGCAGAACTATACGGAGGAAACCAGGAGGAAAGCTCAAAGAACTTGTAAGCCAACACACAAAAACAAAGAGTACCTTGCTGAACACCACATGAACAAATCGAGATACCCTCACACACTATCCACTCTCTCAGTGCTAAAGGGCAGCAAAGAGATGAAGCCTCCCATTGTCACCCAACTATGCAGAGCTTCCCCTTCTGCTACACACAATCACTAGTACTCTTGAAAGTCTTTCTTCACACTGATTCCAGTTTGTTTCCTAGGGTTAGGGTTCCTTGAAATGTGGAAACTGAGGAGATTATGGTCTGCCCAACAGAAATGCTGACTTAAGAGGTGAGGAGTAGAAGAAAAGCAGAGTGGAATGACAGCTCAATCCAGTGCTCAGCAAGGAAGATGCAGCAGACAGTACTCACTGCAGTCTAATGAACCATGCTCCCCAAACTAATAGTCAGTAAGATCTGAAAGTCTTTAGATAACACTGTACTTACAGCAACAGATGGTTCAGTAACTGCATCTCCATCCTCCCCAGACAGCTCTTGTAAAACAGTACTTGCAAAACCTGACAAACGGCTCAGCATTTTGAGCCTAAAACAAAACCAAGAGTCAGAATACAGCTCCAGAGTCAAAACTGCTATGAAGAATAAGCTCCCTTCTGCTGATCTTTAATGCTAGAGGAGCTAGTCACCAGGCTTGTAGGGAATTTGTCTCCTTTGCCAAGAGAGAAAAGCCAAAGTAAAACGTCAGGAAAAAAGAAACGGCCACATTAACAGGAGCAGTCGGACCCTCTGAAAATTAAAGCAGAGGATGTGCTGGTGTCAAGACACATGAAGATTCCTTCACTGCTCTACATGTATGATTGAAAAATACATTTTTATACCAGATACCAAGTCATCCTCATAGTTCGTTCTTGATCTTTCTTAACAATGACATTACAGAACCACAATTTGTTCAGTTTACTGAAAAGAAGGGTGATTATTAAAGGAAGTCATTTCTCTATAGGCCAAATATGGCCTATAGAAATCAGCTTTCTAATAAGTAGTGGAAATAATGGACTGAGCCTTGATGTTTGCTAAACATATACAAGTGAGCCACATTATAGAGATGATGAGACCTCTGCATGTCACATACAGGACAGGACCTCAACATAGGGGAATAGTCTGGAGAGGACATATATTCCCTGGCTGCTGCTTAGCATACCTTCTTTCCTTTCCTTGAAATTCAGGAGCCAAACTAATCCAGCAAGTGGAAGTGAAGAACCAAAACACAGGCAGCAGTACCAGCCAGCAACACATAACTTGTCATTTTGGGGAGAGCAGTAAACTAAATTCTCCATTGTTAACTGAGATGATGGGATGCACTCCACCTCACTAAATTAATCAAATTCGAATGAGCCTTTGGATAAGCTGAAGTACAGAGTTGCCAATAGAGGATAACAACAGGCTGGAGAAACAGATGGATAGAAACATTGTGAAGTTCAGGAAAGGTAGAAGCCTGTGCCTGGAATGGGAAAAGCATGAGTGGTACAGGCTGAGGAGCAACTGGCTGTACAACTGTCTTGCAAAAGGCAAGCTTGAAGTGCTGGTTGGCACAAGCCACAGACGCACTCACAGCAAAGGTCAGGTGTACACTGACCTGTATTAGTAGGACTGCAGGGAGCAGGTGGAGGAAAGCAATTATTCCTCCCTATTCACACCTATAAGAGTACATTTGAGGTAGAGTGCCCACTTTCAAAACAGTGAATCAAGTATAACAGAGAGCCCCTGGGATGACTGGGGTTTGTGTTACACGGCATGTGGAGAGTATAAGAACGCTGGGCTTGCTCAGCCCTGAGAACAGCAGGTGAGGAGTGGGATACAATTGCTGTCCTCCCTACAACCACCCATAAGGTAGCTAAAGACTGTCACACACCTCTTACAAGGTTCACATCAAAAGGACATGAGACAGAGGACACAAGTCACAGCACAAGCAATTTTAATCAGAGAAAAAAATGACAGCAAAGTTGTTAAAATACTGTATTAGGCTCATAGCAATCTGATCCGATTTTTGACGTTAGACATGCTAAGAGCAAAGGATTTGACCAACTGAACTCCCAAAGTCCCTTAAGAATCACACAATTGTCATTCTAGTGTTCTATAAAAAGAGGTCACGTGTGACATTTGACATCTCTGAACAGAAAGGCCACAGAACTGTCCATGCCTGTAGCAATTGACAAAATAATTTGTACAATCACAGAAGTTCCAGTAGTGCAAGCTGAAACCAGGCAAACTCACATTAGCTATAGACCAAGCTTACATTATTAAAATTATCTCCATCAAATGGAATCTTTTAATGTGATAAGATATCTCTGCCTCACTAGAAGCAGGCTCCTGAGGCTGGCTACACAGGTCCACTCATTCCTGACCTCCGTTGTCTTACCAAGCAAGTCCAGATTGGTCTCAGATTGCTACTTAAATGTGTGAAAATATGGACACTGGAGTGGACCAATGCACTACTTTTCTGTAGCAGTCACCTGATTTTGCAGAAGTAGAAAACATGATGACACTGCACATTAGAGCATCAACAGCAGAAAAGAGCATCTGAATACTAACCTGCTGTGTGCTCTAAGGAGCTCATGGGTCTGCTGATTCAGTAGTAAGGTTTCCAAGGTAGAGCAGCCACACACAGATCTTTCTTGCCATTCCTTTTTCTCTTGAGTACTGACAGGTTGCATGAAGCAAGATTTTTGATGGAAAGAGAAGTGAAAAAGAAAAAGAAAAGAAAAGAGAAGAAGAAAATACATTATCCAATAATAAAGAAATAAGCCCATCTTTCATCCTACACAGTACACTCCAGGACCGTTAGTCAGTCACTTGCAATAAGCATGAAAAGTGACAACTCTGCTCTGTTTGGGAACATGGATCTGCAGACATGCCCTGGTTTCTCACACTGCCTAGCATGAGCTTAGTCTCTTCAGCCAATGAAATAAAATGCTCAAGCAGCAGTTAGTGCAGCAAAAAGACATGCAGCAAGAGGCCAGCCTTCAAAGAGGCTCCTATGAAGAGCTCCAGGGGATGGAACTCCTCCAGAAGCACAGTCAGAATGCCAGGATTGTTCATGTGCTGCAACAACACAACAAACTGTTCGTGAAACAAGTCCTGTGCTTTGCCCACCCCTCAGCTGGCCCTGGGCAAGACTGAGGCATGGAATTCCAGAACAGTATGGTTTTACAGTTCCTGCTAGGGAGACTTTTTCTGACAATATCAACTGCTCACCAAGGTGGGAATATAAGATACTCATTTCAAGACCTGGAATGTCTGGCGTCCATCATCATCATCATCATCATCATAACAATAACAATAATAAAGTATTTATAGTTTTGTAAACCATCACTCCTACAATGCCCCAGTGAGGAACTGAACCTGCTGTCTTGGCACTGGCCCATTTTAGAAAACAGCCATCCAAATGTGAGAATGCCTCTTTCTAACCATCTTCAATACTTGAAGAGGATGGATCTGATCTTCCAGCTGAGCATTAGGCCACAGCTTCTTAAAGTCACAAAGGCAAAATATGCAGCTGGGACCAAGAGAACCAACAGATGAATCATTAGAAGCAGTATTAGAAATATGATAAAGAAACAGAATCTAGGCATCTGCATGGGCCTCAGCACATATCTGCATGCTACAGGCATTACAATTTCAAGCATGCGTACCTGGATCGAGAAAATATTCCTTGGCCTTTGTCCAGGTTGGCCACACTAACCTGATACTGCACTCAAGCTAATAAGCCTTGCTGGGTTTGGCTCATAGTTGGCTTCCTTAAAAATGCAAACAGAGGAACCATCTGCAGCTATTTGTACGGATGTGGACTTTAGTAAACTGAACTCATGTCTTAAAGATTCATATCTTTTGAATTAATTTTTACTTTATATTCTCAGGTCAGCCAAATATGGCAAGGGATGTGAATGGGGAACAAAAAGCGGTTTTTTCAATTCTATGAACAGCAACAGGTTTGGTGTCTGTGTAGAGGAAACAGAGAAAACACGGGCCTAGGTGGGCCACTACTCTGGCCAGCATCCCTCAGAACACATCCCTGGAAAGCAGCACTGCAGAGAGAGGCTGGGAATTGCAGTGGACAACTGACCTAAGTCATCAATGCACCCTCCTCACGGCAAAGGCCAGCAGCAGCATCCTGGGCTGCGTTAGGAGCATTGTCAGGAGGAAGGTGATCCTTCCTCTCTACTGGGCACTGGTGAGGCCTCGTCCAGAGTAATTCTTGTTCTGGGCTTCCCAGAACAAGAGGCGGGAACTTGTTGGAGAAAATTCGGTGAAGGACAACAAATGAAAGGCTTGAGGAGAATCTTATCAAAGAACTACAGACTGGCTGAAGTTAGGACATCATCTGGTCTAAGCTCCCTGCTCAAACAGAAGCTATGCAGACAGCTTCTGACTATCTCCAAGGATAGAGGCTTCACAACCTCCCAGGACAACCTGCGCCAGTGCTCAGCAGGCCACAGAGTGAAGAAGTATTTCCTGATGATCGAGGTAATCACCTGTGTCCCATTTCATGCTCACAACCCCTCATCCTTCCACCAGACACCACTGTAAATAGCCTGGCTCTGCTTTCTGTGAACCCTTCCTGAGAGCAAATCCAGAAACAAGCATAACATGGCTTTAAATTCTGTCCCAAAGCCAACAGTTTGCACAGAGGGTGGTGGCTGTCCTGTGCATTAGCCTCAAGGGCTTGTGGCAGGAATATCCTGGTGTTATATAATGCCAACCAGTTTCCTCACAAATACAAAAGGACAGAGGTTACTCTGTGTTCCACTGCCTCAACCCAATAAAGCAAACAGTGCTCTCAAAGACAAGACTGGTGCTCTCCCAGGCTCAAACTGGCATATGGATTCCCACCTCTGTAATGAACAGCAGAACACAAGGACCTTTGCTGTGGTCAGGATGTGAGCCAGGATCCTCCACATTCTCTATCTTTGTGCAGCATTCTTGTGACTAATGAACTTCTGCTGGGGAGACTTTACTTTGAACACTGGAACTACCAGCAGTGATCTGGAGGAGACTCCTTCCCTCTGAAATACTCATCCCTGACCCAAACAGTCTAAGCCCACTGCTAGTCTGCACAGTCTCCAGTAAGCAAGGCGTTTCCATCCCTAGGTACCAGCCATAGCAAAGAAAGACTTGACAATGTTTTTCCCCAAATTATTCTATTGTAAACTTACTATACATAAGAGAAGTCAACTCCTTGCATTTCCCCTCGTTTAAAATCAAACATGCATTAAAAGCACTGCTGCCGTACACAAACACTGGGCCAAACTTCTCACGCTGTGCAGAGGGATTCCAAGAGAAACTAGAAGGGATGGGGAGCACTGGAGCGCCATGCTGGGCTCCAGGAGCGGCGGCTCCTACCGCCACGGGGGTGGCGGGCAGCGCCGACGGGCCCCAGTAGCCCCGCAGATTTACCGGACCGCACGCCTCCGGCGGGTCCCGCGGCGTGGGGGGACTGGACCGGGCCGCAAAGCCCAGAACGGGAGGAGAGACCCACCCCGGCCCATTGCGGCCCGGGCCCCAGGGAGCTGCGAACCCGTTCCGGCCCCGCAGGACCACCAAAGGAGTCCGGCCGGCGACCGCCGCCGAGAGCCAGACGGCAGAGGCCGCGGTCCGCACAGGGCGGGCGGACGGCACCAAGGGCGGGGGAAGGCACTGACCTGCAGCACGGCGGGGGGCTCAGCACCAAGGGGCGGCTCTAACCTGCCGAGGAGCCCCGGCCAACCCCGCTGCCACCGAACCGCTCCCACCGCGCCAGCTCAGCACCGGAACGCACGACCGCCACTTCCGCCTCCGGCGGGGCCCCGCCGCCCGGCGCAGAAGAACCAATCAGCTGCGGTAATTGCAAGATAGACGTGACGGCCAGACAATCGCGACGGAGCAGCTGCGTTGCGTCATGGTTGTCCTGCAACATGGCACAAAGTGACCAATCCCGAGGACGCTCTGGGTTCCCGCCCAATAACAAGGCAGTGACCAATCAGTGCGGAGTTTCGGGCCGGGCCGGCGGTGTTGGTGAGACGGAGGCTCGGACTGGGAGGTGTGCGACGAGAGCGGGGAGGCGGGGCCGCGAGGAGGCGGGGCCGCGCACAATCCGTCTCCCGCTTATTCACCGCCGGACAGCGGCCGAAGTGGTGCTCAGTCATTTGGTCGGAACGCCCCTGTAAGGATTACTACTCCCACCCCTCTGCCATAGGCACCTCCCACTAGGCCGGGTTGCTCCGAGTCCCGTTCAACTGGGCCTTGAGAGTTTTCGGAGATCACCAGTCCCGTGCACGGGAGCTCTGTTGTCCCTTGCTCTGGCACTACAGCTCTTAGCATAAAAATATTTTTCTGTCTTTTTCTTCTCCGTCTCCGTGCTGATAGGCTGCAATAAGGTCTCTCCGGGACCGTCTCCACGTTGAACACCCTCAGCTCTCTCAGCCCGTCTCCAAGCAGAGAGGCTCCAGCCCTTGGAGCAGCTCTGTGGCCTCCTCTGGACCTGCATCGGCAGCTCCAAATATGTCTTGTTCTGAGGGTTCCAGGACTGGAGAAAGCTCTGCAAGTAGGGTTTCACCTGAGTGGGGCAGTGGGACAGAATTCTTCCCCTCACCTGCTGCCCATGCTGCTGGGGATGTGCACACTGCCAGCCCCTGTCCAGTTTTTTATTTTCCTTCTCAGAACTGATCCATTCACTTCCTGGTCTGTACTGGTACCAGAGGTTGCCCCCAGCCAGATGTGGGGCACGATTCCAGGAAGCCTGAGCAGCGCAGTTTCCTTGCCTCCTGGCCACCCTCATAGTGCACTCAGATGCGCTGTATTCCTACTGATGGCACCAGTAGTGCTGTCCTGGCATGACCACAGGCTCTGTCCCCAGTTCACAGGGCCTCAGGACCAAGACTTGCCAGGTGTGCTCTGAATTTTTCATGCCCTGTCTGCAGCTTTGTTCACTTTGTTTACTTTAGCTGTGAGAGCAATTTCTCCAGGTATCTAATTTATTTTACGTATCTATTGTTGCGTGGTACAACCACGGGCTTAAATTGGTAGTAATAGCAAGCAGTTTTTCTAGGTAGAATGAGATATTTACAACTCTAACACACACCCATGTGAGTCTAAGTGGAAGGAAAGAGAAGAAAGGGGAAAAAAAGAAGAGAGGATGAGGAAACCATTCACAAGAACATTACATTCCTCCCAGTGAAGGACCCAGATGCTGACAACTTCCCATGACTCTCCCCTCCTCCTCTGCAAACATCTGAGTGAACTACAGATCTTAATATCCAGAGGAACAGTAGGTAGGTCAGTGTAACACCAGAGAAAGCACAGAAACAAAGTGTGTGTGTTGCAATTTTAATTGGATTATTGCTACAAATGCAGCTTTTTTCTTGTATGTAAGTACTTGACTTATATTATTTTTCTTTGCTTTTTTGTAATTAGATGTAGTTTTATTATGACTCTCAAATCAGACTGCTAAAATAATAATAATAATAAT